>JASKGO010006699.1:0-13261 GCA_030556065.1 Holobus sp. GC000080 | reverse complement strand
TCAAGTTTTTACCAACAAGCGTTTATTTTACTATATTGTTGCCTTGGCGGCTGGACGAACACTGGCTTTTCTCTGAATATTGTAACATCTCATGTGCGCAATACAGATAATTAACAAATGCATTTTATCTTTAACTTTGTATGCGCAAATAAAGTATTAAATATAAAGTTAGTAAAAATAAGTATAAAAATTGAGTGAAACGGAACAGACATCGAAATTAAAATATCAGTACCTTGCACCTTAAAGTAAAATAAAATTAAAGGGTTGTATTTAAATAATGAAGTTGATAACGACTTCCGCTTTGACCGGAAATGCAATCATCTTTAAAAAATATAAACTTTTGTTAATTTTATTATATTCATTTTATGCTAACGTCATCTCTTAGTATCTTTACAAACCAACACAATATAAAGCAGATGTAAACGTAGTAAACTTTCAAGGAAACAGGAAACAATCGATGTTTCCTGTAGTTTAATTTTCAATTTATAGATGCTTTGATTTATTGATTTCTTTTCTAAAAAAAAATAATTCAATTTAAAACTATAAACGTCTCTTAGAATTCTGGATGGAATATGGGTAACTTCTTCATGTTTGAAGGTAGAAATTCGTTTAAATATATATAGTAGAAATGGAGAGAATTTCAAATTAATTAGTATTTCACTACCACTATCAATATTTCTTCAAAAAATAAATCGAGATGAATCTGAAACTATGAGACATATCCGAATTTTCTTAACAAATATTAATAAAAAATAATAATAAGAATCAGAATATTTAAACAAACCAAACCTCTCTTTAAAAAGGTAGTTAAAAAGTAAAACAAATAAGGGTTTGGAACTGCCCACCCTGTATATATAAAATACTGAAAAAAGCTTTTACTAAAATCAAAAACAAAACACGATTTAAATTAGTTTATAAAAAAATTGTTTTTAAATAACAACACAATACAGATTTAATTAAAAAAAAAACATTTAATTATTTGTAAAACTTGCATAATATCCAGGACTATGATGTAAACAAATTCAAATCGATAATTCAAGCCAATTAAATTAATGATTTTGAAAATAATTAATTTAATATTCCGAACTAAATATGATATTCAAGGGGTAATTTAACATTGTGCAACGAATTATATAATACTCGCCTCCCCCATTAAGAACCAAACCGTTTGCAAAGGGTTGTCATGGCTGCAACATCCGATCCTGCGTATAAATCAAGGGTTGGTCCGTTCGTGTTAATAGTTAAGATTCGCACTTCAAATGGTCAACACAGATTTAAAATTAACGATAAAAAAACAAAAAGACAATTAGTATTAAATCTAAAAATTAAGTTTTGCTACCGAGAATGCAGTTTTTTTCGCATTCTCCATGTTCGCACAGTGTCCTCAGTGCGGCCTATGTGGAGACGCTGAATTTAGATAAGGAAGAGAAGCAAAAAATTTTGCGCGTCCTGCGAAGGAACGATTTGTTCGAAGCGGAACGAGATGCCAAAGTGAAGTAAGTCAACAATTATAAAAAAAAAGTTAAAATGCGCGTATTGTTCATCAACTATAAATGTTTAACAATAATTATTATGCAAATTACTCCATCTATGGAGGATTTTAAATAAAAACTAATAATAATAATAAATAAGGAGAACTTTTCGCTCATTTTTTTTTATGAGCGCTTTTCTCGGAAGCCATACGCTGTGTAATTCATACCTTAAGGCTGGTTTTGAGTTACTTATTGGAAAAAATTATGCAAATCCTCTATGCGACTGCATTAAAGTGCATTTACAAGTATAAACCAATTAATTTTTTGTTTATTAATTAGTTTCGAAGTTGCGTAACATTTTACTTTTTCTGTTTTTGAGCAAAGTTTTGAAACTTTTTCTATGAATTTCGAAGCAAATCCATCCTTTTGTAAGACATATACATGCATACTGTGCTTAATGTTAAAGACACTGTATTCTTAAACCAGTCTAAGAGGGCAGAGCATGCGCCTTTGCGTACACCTTGAGCCAGACAAGCGCACAAAATCTCCTCTCTTGCGACTTCCTTCAGCAGAAAAGCTAAAAGTGAAACCGCTCGAGTGTCAGCAGTGCGCCTCCAGAAAGATCTCGGCTGCTATACCCAGCATCCCGTTGCAGCAAATCGGACATTTTCTACTTCTTCGTGAATTCCTAGCAAAGTACTTGGCAAAGTGAATGAAAAGTTTTCGGCGACGCAACGGACAGTGCTTTGTTTTCGGCTGCCGGACTTAAGACGGGTTTGTTTCTTAGTCTCACGTTTAAGTCACTAGCTTAAGACCACAAGCGAGTTCACAGAAAACCTCACCCTTAAACCGTTACCGACCGATTTCTTCGAGCTAACAGTAGCTTTGCTTGTTCTACTTTGAGAAACTCGGCATTTGCTTAGAAAAGTTTGTTTTTTCCCCTACAATCAATTGGAAAATCGGAAAAGCGAATATTGTAAATGCAAAGTTCATTAACCTTTTAAACTTTAAAACTTTTATCACTCAATTTATACGTTTTGCAAACTGTGTTGGAGTGTTGCAAAACTAAATGTATAACATGCGAGAGCAAAATTAGCAAACAAAAACTTTTTTTTTGCGCTAATCGTTTCTGTATATTGGCCTTGATAGGCGCCGCACGAATAACACGAAATAATTTCACGGAATTTATCGGTTTCTAAAGAGAATTAGAATAGGTACTTAAATTATTGTTTTCTCGATATATATATGTTATATGTTCCGCTGAACTGTTTATATCTCATTCTCATTGGCATAATAAATGGTTTAAAGAAATTGTTAGGCCTAGCAAGGGGGCTTATTAGAAATTTGGCCTTATAAGGAAAATGTGCCGCTATTTGTAATAATAAACCGTCGCTTAATTGTTGCACGATGTCGTAAATAATAACAATGGCACAATGTTATTATTTATTTATTCACAAATTGTTCATTATGAACGTCCTTTTACGTTCGGAGCAGAGATGTTCTTCGGTGGGCTCGAAAAAAGAATTTATTGCAATACATTCAATAACGATTGGGCATTTATAATTGCTTTTCATAAACATTATGTGCAAAATTGCTCTTTTCGGTCGCGCGTCAATCACGCAGATTATTTATGGCTTGTGCACATCTTCCATGGGATTTCGTCGTTGCAGAAGTTCAAAGTTTAAAGCATATAAAAGCTTGCAGGATATGGTCAATGACATCATATAATTTTGTATTCAGTGACGTGTGTTGCAAACGTACATTGAATATGGTGTGTGGTGCATTTTGAGCCTTTGTTTTACTTAATGAATCATCGAAGCTTCCTTCAAAGCATTTAAAGTGTTTATAATTGTTTAAAACTTATTATACATTGCACATAAAATAAACTATTATAATTATGCGCCGGCATTATACAATTTCATATTAAGTAAATGAGCGTTTTCTGTAATACGGTATTAAAATTAAAATAGATATAAAATGGTTTGTGGATGTTAGCGGTGTGGGAAGAATCAGAAATTGCTTTGCATTGTAAAGTTGATTAAGTAATTCTCATGAAAAAAATTCTCTGTAGATCGTTGCAAGCGGAATTGAGTTTGTTGAAACGAAGAGGTGCCATAAGGGTCGAGGATGCCGCCAATGAACTTCTGGATAATGACCTTTGGTGCGGACGATGCCGGTCACCCTTAGGGCGAATCGTTTCACGCGGATGGAACTGCAAAGCTTGCCACACAAAGGTCTGCCGAAAATGCCGCATCTATATTCAAGACAACGAACATTGGGTTTGCAACGTTTGCCATAAACAAATGTAATACATATGTTATAATTTCGACGAAGTTGGGTTTAAATTTTGGTCGCTGTTTTAGGGAAATCCAGGCAGTTTCCGGTGAATGGATGAATGAGTTTGTGCGTCGTCCAAGCAGACGCCGAGATCACAAAACTTACGTCCCTACCGCTGATATTATCAAAGCTTGTATTCACCGCTCGTCCAGCATTTCAGGTGATTATCAGTTTTCGTTTTATTTAAACTTTATTTAAAGATTTAATAAATAAAAATATAAATTTCTAGATTCTACCAGAAATCCGTTCTCAAGAGCAGCCCAAACCAGAAGATTGTACAATAGCCTGCCGCGCAGTTACGAAAAACGCGATTTTCCCTCATTGCAACAATTCAGCCCGAATCTATCAGAAAAATCTGCACTTAAAGTGGACCCAGTTGATGATGGAGTTAAATCTTCCACTTCCGGTTCAGGGGCAATAAAGAAAGAGCGAATTAATCCGTTGATTAAGCATGCTTCGAAACACAAGATAAGCGACTCGGATTCTGATTCTGATTTAGACTACTTGACTAAAATGAAGAAGAAGGAAATCAAGCAATTGAGAAGAAGCCACAAAAATGAATCGGATAATGTCCAAAGTAGTCAATCACGCGAAACTTCCGAAGCACCACAAGAATTGCCACAGTGTGCACAGATTGAACCAGTTACATCTGCGGCTGCTGTTGCTACTGCTGCGGAATCGAAAGATGAACCTGTTGAACCTGCGCAAGATTTCCGTAAAGTCACCATACGCAAGAAAAGCGGTTACAAAAAAATGGCCTCCGATACAGGTAAGTTAATTGACTTCCCCCCTTTTTTTTGTTTGCTTGGTAGTCTACAAGTGTATTCTAACAATGGTAATTTAGTTATGAAAGTTTTAAAAAGTTGCTAAAAAGCTGTAAAAAACAATATTGGGCTAATCCGTTAACTGGTGATTGGAATTTAAGATTAAATTAAAAAAATGCGTAGACGTAGATCTGTATTGTGCATATAACATGGATTATATCGATTGTTGCGCTAACACAAAGGTGGTGGTGAATGAAGAAACACGGAGGTGTAGTAGTTATCTATGTGGAAGCCATAAAAGGCATTGTTTGGTGGGCGGCTGAGTGCGTGGTGGAGGGCAATGTTGCCGGTCTCAACTAAACAACATATGTGTCGACTAGGTTGGCGCAGAAGTACCGATGCGGACTTGCTAGATATCTCGCTGCCCGAGGGGGATGAATACAAGTTGGTGTTTCTGAGTTCGGATAGTTCGTCGAAAGAGGAAGACCCGGACGACAATGACAGTACCAGTACGGGATCCAGTTTCCCAATAGATGAATGCGACTGGGACTACTTCGAGCCGGGAGTTAAACCGCCCGCATTTTCCTGGACGTCACCAGTGGGATCCCCGCGTGTCTACCGGAAAGAAGTAAGTGAGTCACCAATAGGATCTCCGATTGTTATCCGAAGAGCCCGACAAACCGATGCCGAACACGACTGTGCCAAGGTAGACGTTTCCAGTACGTCTTCAGCGGAAAGCTGCAAAGACAAAGAACGAGCGGACATGGATGACGTTTTAGAATGCGTGCATCAGGGGAAACCGCCCTTAAGACAAAAGCCGTGCAGAACATGCGGTTGCGCTACGCAATACGTGCCGATTCCGGTTCCGGTGCCGATCCCCATACCGATGATGGCTCCACAATGGATGAACGCGTTTCCACGGGCGGAAACTCCTTTGATTTTTTATTCGCCAGAGATGCTCGAAGCATTTCGCGAGAACATGCGAGTTTTGCCGCGCGCCTTTTGCGCTTATTTCAACCAGAGCGCCGGTTTATGGCCGCTGATAAACAGCGAACCTAATCCTCTTATATCAGCACTTCTTCAGAATGCCATAAAACCAGCTGTGCAGTCAAACGCTGAGCCAGCGAAACAACAGAAGGAAGAGCGTGTGAACTCGAGCGAGACTCCCAGTACAAAAATAACAAAAGACATTGCAGTTGCAGATGAAAAATGTTACAGCGAAGAATCCGCAAATGTTACAGAAAGTGAATGTCGTTTAAAAGCGGAAATGAGTGATGATAAAAATGCACAGGAGATGGATGATTCGATGAGGGATGATTTCTGCAGTGATTCTTCCTGCGACGAAATGGATTCAAAGGACTTAAAGCGCAGAAAGAGTCGCGTGTATGTTGTAAACAGTGCTTCCGATGAATCATCGTACGCTTCCGAAATAGAGGATGGCGTCAATGTAGTGGTTTTAACTCGTATCAAATCGATAGGCGAATTTGCCGATGATCAAGCGGCTTCTGTGATAAGCGATTGTGATAAGAACTGGAGTGCTGGTTCGTGTGACGCCAGTGCGGAATCGATGCATTCCATCGAGCCGGATCGGTCGGCGTACATCGAAAATGAAGAACAGAAAGTAATGAGCAATAGCAGTAGAAGCAGCCACAGCAACAGCAATAGCAACGACAAAAGTAGCAGTGAATGGAACGAATGTATGGGGATCCGGTCTGACGAACCCGTTAGCATGGAGGGGACCGAAACGAACACGCGCTGCTTTAGTGAACAAACAGGTGTAGAGATTGAAACAGTGAACAACAACGATACACTGCGCCATGCCGCACGTTATAAAAGTCTGATAATGATTACGCAGGACTCGCCGTATACGCAGCCGGTTAACGTCGTCACTTCTGACACGACCACTTTTGTTCCCGACAATGATATCGTTGTGCGGCACACGAACTGGAAAGACAGTGAAAAGGACAATGGGAAACCCGCAGGATACTTCACCCTCAAGCTGGATACACCGGAAACTGCGGAGGCGGCAGCAGATAGTGCAACGAACAATACACTTGTTGACACTGATGCGAAAGAGGGGAAAGTGACGGTAATAACCGGTGCTGATACTTTGTCGGCGGTGGTTTGTTTGGAAGAAGGACTCGCCGATGATGACTCCTGGGTCGAGGAGATGAGCCATTGCGAGGAGGATTTCGAAGATGATGATAGTAATGATTCGTCATCCAATGAAGAAGTCACTTTGCACTGTTCGGCAGCATTGGACCATGAAGACGAATTGGGCGGTTACCATAGGAAAAATATCGATTTTACTCTCTACACGATCATGGAGGAGAGTTGCGAGGAAAGCGAAGTAGAGCAACAAGTGGATGGTAATGCGAAACAAAGACCCATGTCGGCGACCGACTTAGAAAAGTATTTCTGTTACGGCATCGTCGATGGAAACGCGAACGAGTCACGTGACGATGCTTTTTCCGAAACCAGCAGCATTTGCAGCGAAACGATGGATTCTTTGAGCGGTGCGGAAAGTGTTTCATTGAACAACGAAAACGTCGATCCTATGAACGATATGAATTCGTCCAGTTTGGAAACGTATTTCTTGAGAGGTATTACTAGTTTTAAAGAGCGGCGCGACTCGGATGGCAGTGTAGGCAGTGATAGCGAAGGAAAACCTAGCCCGGAACAGCGAAGAAAGCGATTGGTGCGTGCAAGGGGAACCGGACGCTCTCATTCTTCATCGTTAGATAATTTAATTGCATCCAACAATGAACTTTCCGCGGGCGAGCAGAACAACGAAAATCCTTCGGAGCATTCTTCCAGTTCGGATTCCGATACCTACGACGAAGCCAATAGTTTCGAGAAAAATGATGGACAGTTCGATACCGTGAAACGCCAGAAGAAAAATAAGAAGCAGCGCAATAGCGGATGCGGCAGTCCTTTAATCGAAGAACCGGCATCACCTTTAGAGAATAATGAAGTCGAAGAAATGATCGAAGAAGAGAATCAAAAGGTACCACTGCCCACCGAGGAATCGGTGAACACGAAGAACAAACAACAAAGCCGGGACAGTGGATTCATTGGCAGCAATGACGATTTAAACAAGGACACTCGTGACACAACATTTAATAACGATGCTTCGCATGAACAGCAAAACAATGCGAGTAAAAGTGAACAAACTAAGGACAACGAATCGAATCAGCAGAGCGAAGAAAATCCGCTTCAAACCACCGCTGCATCGTCCACTTTTCTCACTAGAAAGGATAGCTTTAACAATTGGAGTTCGGACGAAGAAACCAATTTGATGATGTGCAAGATGCGGCAGTTTTTCAAAACTATGGTGGCCAATAACAATGTCAATTCGAAACCAACGACGCCTATCTTAGGCCCCAAAGATATCAATCCGGTGCCAAGTCCTAGACTTCGAACCAGATGCAAGCCACCGCAATTGGTTTACTTTGAAAACGAATTAACGCGGCTAATGAAGACTGTACCTGGGATTCGCGATGACCAAGTCCGAGAAATTGTTGAATATTTAAGCAGCGAAGATACCTGGAGTGATTCTTATGACTCATCCGATTACACCAGCAGCGATTTGGAAGGAGCCAACGTAACGAGCAAATCGGTATTGCAGCAGCAAATCTCCGCAAGTTGCAAGCAGATAATCAACAATTTTGATACTGGTGCAGATGACGAAGGCGACGAAGGAGATGGAGGCATTGAATCGCATGGATTGAACCGGGAAACTGCTTTTGTCTACCAGAAACTGGTGGCTTCTTTTGAGAAAATGGCCACCGGCGATAAAAACGAGGAGAACAATGCGTCAATGAATTCGCCTCCGCTAATTGCAAAGGTGATGCATCACATTGGAAGTCGATTGGTAGCCTTGATGCACGAAGTATCCAGTGGTGAAAGCCATGCAAGCAACAGTCCCAAAACCAGATACCACCGCAGATTAGCGCAAAAAATGTCTTCTTGCTCCACAACAACCACCGAAGACGATGATAGCACATCGGACAGCAATCTGGCTGACAAGCTTTCCAATCTTGAGGAATCAATGACTGCCTATAATTTATTACCTAGGAGTAGATCTCATGATTTATTGTTGAGCGAAGCGAAGGCTCCCAATCAATCCAGCATCACTGATATCGCCGAGGAACGCGAAACCAGTGATTGCGAACGCTTCAGTTGGAGGGGTAGTTTCGAATCGGCCCTTTTGGCAACGGATTCGCGGAACAAATTGAGTCTGATCGGTGGTGAATCTTCAGCTTCAGCATCTGCATTGGCCATAGCGGCCAAACGACGCTCAGCTGGTGATTTATTGTTTAGTAATAAGAGTTTGAGCCGCGAACAATTGGACCGAGTGCGTAGTTGCGGCAGTATAGGTGGTGCCAACAGTGAAGATAAACTTTGGGTGACCTGTAGTCGTCCCAACAGACGCCGGTCCAGTGTACCGGATGCCGGTTCTTGTTCGGGCGCATCTGCAGACGGCGAAGAAGACGATGAAGATGATGAACTGGAAATTCGTGCCACTCTTCCCAGGAGTCTTCAAAGCAGTACGGCCACTACGAATTCCCTACCCAGATTGCCCACAAATACTCACAGTGCCAATATGCAAAAAGCCCAGAGCATGTACCACTTTTCGCAGCCGAGTGTGAAGAGTGCCAGGTACAGACCTCCGGGTTTCAATAGAAATAATACATCGAGTGTGCCAAAACGTGCTGTTTCGGCCCCCGGTTTGCAACCTACCCCGCAAAGACGCGGAAGACGTCAGCAAACTATACACGATACACTTAACGGTGAGTTTTTCGAATCCTTGCAAGTTGTTTTTTTAAAACCATTAAGGAATTTCAAAGGTTTCTGGCCTGTAAAATGTCGATACACCTACTTGAGTCAATAAAAATTTGAAATTTGGTCGTGTTTAGGTCACAAGTCTTGCCAAAAAATAACAAAAACCTTGGCGAACAATGGCTTTTTATTGTTCCGAGGAAAGTTTACGAGCGACACTCTGTAAAAATGCAATTTTATGATCATTTGTTGGATTTATAAATTTAGATTCTGTTTGGCGGTTTTAGAAATCTAATTGCGAATTAAATGAATTATATGCAGACCAACGGTATATCCGCATTGCTGAAGAATCTCTAAAGTGCATATTCGATTATTGTGTATCCTTGACCTCAATTTACACTTACATACTTTTTAACAACAATCTTCTTTATTGCATATCTCTTGTGCTCTTTGTGTTATTATTGTACGTTACGACTTTCACTTCTATTTTTACTAAAAGTTCAAAGTATTCTTTTCTTACTGTTTTCTAACATGTTGCTTTCCTCGCGGTAAATTTCAACTTCTGCTATACTGTACTGAATGGACAATGCGAAAAAGGCGCGTCCTCTATTATTAATTACTTAATTGCCTTTAAAGATTGAAACAATTGCTTCTTCGGTAATTGACATAAAATTTAGAAAATTTCTAATAAATTGCCGAGCATGCAACTGCAGAGAACCCATTGAAAATGTCATGCACAAGAATTGCATAACTTCCTGCACCGACTTGTAATAATCGCGCAGCTTATGAATATTAATTTCGAAAAAGCATTTTTTCGAATTAGGTAATCGTAGCATGCACTTTATATGAAAATTTATTGAAACATTCTAGAGAATTGTTTTTTATTTCTCTTTCGAATGAATAAGCAATCGATTTATTGAACTTCTCTCTTTTCGCTTTATCTTATCTCTCTAATTAAATACTACCAAGGAAAACATTGTTTTAATGAGAGTTAATGAAACGAATGATTCATTTAATTAATTATTATGAGAATTCTACAAGTACAGATTACTTTTGTTTTTATTTATTTTTTACTTTTATCATTTGTTTTTTAATCCATAGCCTTTTTTATATAAAATAATTGTTTAAATTAATTAAACTGCGTCATACTTTTCTATTGCTGATAAAAATTGCTATATTAATTTGTTTAAAAGTTATTTATTTTTATTAAAACATCAATTTTTCATTAAATGAAATGTAATTTCATTAAAATTTATTAAATAAATTACTTTAGATGTATAATTAAAAAAGTAATTACCAAAATGGGTGGAAATGGGTCACCGGTTTTTTAATCTGTCCCAAATTGAAATTAGTGTTGCTATATTCATTTCACGTGTGATAAAACAAGTAGCAACAACTGCTACAGCTTTTTTTAATGCGGATTTTGAAAGTTTTGATCCATTTGACAAAACAGTGTGAAGTGCATAAATCCGTTGCTTTAAAATTTCTGGCTTTTAATTAATTAGTGTTAAATGTCCATTGTAAACTCTTTCAAACATGTTTGGAATTTTATATTTTCATTTTCGTGTCAGTTTTGCGTTGTTGTAAAACCGTACAGCCCATAATAATTCTCTCTCATGAACCTTTTGCTTGTATGACGTTGACCCAAACGAAAACCTTGAATTATGAACGCACGTCGTAAATTGTCGCCGTTGTTCTATGTGGAAAATTGTAATTGTTAAATATATCGACAATTTTCTTTATAAAATATCAAAATATCAGTAAAGGAAAACTAAATCCAAAGTCGTCGGGTTTTTTTTTTCATAATAAATTGTTGTAGGATAATGTAGGTTAATGAATTAATTCTATTTAGGCTTTTATAGTATGTTTTTCTCTCTCTAAACAACAAACAATAAAGTAAATATTAATTAATTATTTGCTACTTTATTTATACTTTTCGGTTTAACAACCTTGACTTGTCTGCAATATTAATAACAATTTGAAAACAAAACAGACTGGCAAATATTAAATAAATTATGCAAATTGCTCTTGGAGAAATTCTGCTTTTGATCGATCACCTATAATTTTTTTTCCTCTTTTCGTTTCGAAGATATTTAATCGCCGAAATTAATTTTCAACTTTCTTAACGGTCACTTTGACTTTCTTTTCGAACGAAGAACTCCACAGTTTGTCCATTAAATTTCTAATTGTTATATTTAAATTTTCTACAGTTTCATTTCCAAGCAATATGTTTAAGTCACCTTAATATTTTTCTAATGAAACGCACAAAACTTTATTTAAAAATTAATTGTGACTAAACAATAATTAAAATTTTTAACGATTTAACAGCATAATATTTGTTATCTAAGCTTATTCCGCAGAAAAATCTGCCAATTTTGAGCAATTTCAGTTTTTTTTAATGATTTTTATTAAATTTTACTTTAAAATAAACATTAATTTTGTTCAAAAAGTGACTTTAATTACTCCATTAAAAGTACTTCAATTATTTATTGAATAAAAAGTGGATAATTTAGAATAAAGTAGAAGATTAAGATTAAGAAAAAACCATCAACCCTTTTATAGTATTTTATAAACATTAAATAATTTGCAGTAATAAAGACTTATTTTGTATATTTATTAAACAATTGCCCTAGTTATGTTTTCTTTAAAAAAAAAACAGTAAATTTTAAGCAGAAATTCCCTTTTTAATGCATTTCATGCAATTACTAATTAAATTGATTCTAATCTGTCACGTTAATAATTTATTAATTAGCCAATTAACGTAATAAAATCTCGTATAGCACAGTTCTCATATGGCGACTACATTCAATATGAACTTTAACAATGCAAACAAACTTTCTCTGTTCAAGTATATGGGATTAGATCTCTACATAAATTATAAGAAAAATCAAGATCACTGGATTGATGATTTTCTCACGCATTATGTATTTATTTGTATAAAAAAATTGTTCCAAATTCGAAATATTTTAGTTTACTTTGATTCCTTTAACTGAAAACATCAAGAAATATTTGCCAGTTGTGTGAAAAGGACTGTAAAGATGTATTTTCTTTTATTATATTTTAGATGATTCGAGTATATCCGAAAATCAACCGTCTCCAATGATCGGAATCTCGGGAAGATTACACAAAAGTGCAACTCCAAGTCCTGTAGCTTCCAGAGGAAACTGGAGCAATAACGAGGAAGATATTGATAAACTTGTAGATCTTTACAAACGTACCAATCTTGGGGTGAGTTCTGTTTTTTAATTTTCTTTTTTTTTAACTGCATAGGTCTACAAAAAATATTCTGAATTTATGTTATAATGCAGTAATTTTGATAGAAGGTGTCAAAAGGCAATGAAATATCCATTCTTACTTTCCAAAGTTTACTTTTGCCTGGTTCACATCGATAAATTTAACTAATATGTTACCCAAGCGCCATTGGATGAACACCGCGCACTTGTAACTTATTTCCGGGAAACAAAATTAGTCAAAATAAAATTTAATTATTGATTTTATTAATGAATTATGTCCTCTATAAAATAAAAGTGAAAATTAAAAAATTCATCAAGTGACTTTGGAGAATAATAGAAATTGACACCGCTCCCATAAATGTTATTTACTGAAAACAGGAATAGTAAAATTGAAATTTTATTTTTGATATTGTTAAAGCACAATATGCTCTATTAAATGAAAGTAAAAATTTAAACCTTTATGGTTTGACTTTTGAGAAAAATCGATTTATACAGGGTGGCCATTTTCTCAACCCGTCTATGGGTAACTTTTACAGTTTTAAAGCTAGGAATTCGACTAAATGGGCAAAAATGGGCAGAATTTTACGCTCAACTTATATCCTTTTACAAAAATCGGATTTGTCTCCTAGTTCCCGAAATATCCAGAAAAAACTGAAAATCGTCAATTTCTTTG
>JASKGO010006697.1:0-50665 GCA_030556065.1 Holobus sp. GC000080 | reverse complement strand
TCCGCTCGCCCTTATTGAAGGGCGCACTTGGAGACCGGAAAAAATATAAAAAGACGGGGTACCACGGAAGCCGCCAACGCGAGCGACTCTCACCGTCCATCAAAAGCGTCCCCAACACATCGGTTTCTTCTCTTCATGCATATAAAATCCTTGCAACGTTTCCTACATAAGTATAGTATATCAACAGATTGCATCGCAGTAACATTCAGTCGTTATACTTTTATAGAGTTCATAGATAAGGCTTTTTATTTATTGTCGGATCCTCTATAGATGAGCATTAAACTGTACGTGTGCATTGAAACTGTTGTTGAGGATGCTCGATTCTGCCACCAGTAGCTTAATCCTTTAAGCAAATAAAACAAACGGAATCCGTCGCTTTGACTCTGCACCGCACTGCAATGCATGCAAGTCAAAGGATGCCGCTGCTGCTGCAATATATCCGATTTTGATGGATGCAAATGACCAGTTGCTGGGTTATCGACCAAAATGCACCTATATCTGAAAGTTATAAGCTACGTTTCCGGATATAGGAGAGTGTATTTGCACACAGGTATCCGTACGAAGAGTTATAAAGAGAGCTTTTACGTTTGCCAATCGGGAAATTCGAACCACCTCTTTTGCTCTGCCTATACTGCATATCCGGCTGTAGTCAAAGCTTGAGTGATTTATGTCGGGCGGATCATATTTTGTCCGAATATGCGATTTTCGACGAAAGACAAAAAAGACAGTCTATGAGTTTTTGCACATTTCATACGACGCGCATAAATCACTGAAATTTTTCTCGCCGGGCTTAAGTTCGTCCAGTGTCCAGCATCCAATGTCGCACTACAATTTTGAGAAATTGCTGTATGTCTACAGTTGCTTCTAATTACATTTTTTTCTTCTTCTACCAAATGATATTCTTATGAATATTTAATTTTTTTTGTATCCCAAAAAATATTTTTTGGTTTCCAAAAAAATATATTAAGAAAAATTTGAATTTTAGTAATTTTGAACACATTTAGTTTTTACAAAAAAAAAAAAATAGAAGTACATTCTCTCTGGAAGTACATTCTGGAAAAAGAAAATGAAGTAGAAATGGTACCACTAGAGAAGGAATACGAATTAAAGGCGATTTATTTGAAATTGCCGAAGTAGTTTTTTGTGTTTGCTAAGGAACTATGAAGTCAGCAAATGCGGTTACTTGCGGATATCTCTCCAGCTATTTATCCGCTAGTATATCTCATGCAGCTCGCATTTCCTCAAGTTCGCAAGACGCGCCACCGATGAAGAAGAAGAAATCGAGTTCGCCAAAGTATCGGAGGGGTCCAATTTGGGAAAACCGCAGTATAGCGCTATACGTAGTAGAGATGTATCAGTCACAGTATCAGCACCAAGTTGACTGGATGGCACTTAGATTATGTTGGTGCTGTGTGTGTGTGTCTCCGTTCTCGGACCGATTATCGCCGCCTTGTCCTGATGTATACAGCAGCAGCAGCAGCCAGTGTATCAGTCTGTCAGGCTGGATATTACGCCCGGCACGGCCAAATTGATTAGACCTAATCCCCTGATGAATTCCACTGACAGCGCTTCCTTGCAGCGCACGTACAGAAATTTGACAAATTACCTAACATTATCGCTCTGGTAAATATCGTGGTTCGAAAGCAGCGGCAGACTTGGCGAGATCCTTGCCTGTTGGCTGTTTGTCTGCTTACGCCTTCCACTACTATACTATAGGTGTATACGTTACGTCAGGCAGGACGAAATTACCCGTTCTCTCTCTCATTCCGCTTCCACTAGTGCTGCTAGTCCGCACGCTTGTCCGTGTGTCATTAATAATAAGAACCCTTAAGAAGAGGTTATATTGGGGGCGCGCACCACGAGAAGGAAAAAATTATTAATTGGATTGGTTTTCCGTGCGAAATGTGTGCCGTTTCGTTGAGTCTAGCAGCGGGAAATAAAAAAAACTGATTGCCCCTTGGCCATGATATGCTGTAGATATATGGAAAAGTGGGGAAAATGTATGTATGGCTATACCTAATCTATCGCCAGCGTATTGCCGCCTGGGGTTTCATAAATAAAAAAGTGCGCTTCGGCCGGGGACGGTTTGAATAAATCAAAGCATTGTAGCTGTATAAAGCATTATCGTCTCTCTAATATCTATCTCTCAGTTCGTGCGAAGAGCGGTGTTGAATATGCGAGTTGCGGAAAAACTTCTTCCGTCTGAAGAAATTGCCTCTCTTTCTTTCATTTCTTTTTGTCGTCGCGCCCCATCCGTGAGACTCCATATACATACACTTCTTGTAGTTCTTCTTCTTCTTCTTGGGCCAAAACGATGTTATTTATATGTAATTGGAAAGTTTTCCGCAGTGGCTGCGAATACAAATGCCTTTACGAATGGTTTACCTGCGATGAGCGGTAAATAAAAGTTGAAGAAGGTGCTTGCTATAAGGCTGCATAAAGCCGGCACGCACTTTGTTTCCGCCGTTGAGCACGACTTTCCAGTTTACACGCCAGAAAATTGTCTCTCCATTAAAAAAAAGTGGGAAAACACTAAACAAAAATAGTCAACTGTGTATTTCGCATTGCAGATAATTCTTTTTTAGTTTTATTCGATATTTTTATTGACAATGGATTTTTTGTGTGTTTTTAATCGAGTTTTTCGTTGGTAATTAGTTACGCTTTATTTAGGATGGGACTTCAAAAGAATTAGATACACTGTGTGCACACGTCGTGTCGATAAACTTCCACTTTGGATCGGCTCGTCTTTTAGAGTAAACTGTTATCCCCTGCTGCTAATAAATTTTCCATTTAAAGCTTTTTCCGCTGGCCCTTTTCGTAAAAGGCTTTTATTTTTTAAGTAGTTCTTTTGTTTTCGGGCCGAATCTATAATAAATAAATAACATAATTTAGCTTTTATTTAAATTAATTCATCTTGAATAAAAAAAGAATTCTGTATTTTATTTTTAAAAAAAATTATATATATAAAAATAGTGTTTTTTAAACTATGAAAATTTGCCTTCACTTCTAAATTGTTAATTTCTAAGACATCTATTTTTAATTTACAACTTATTTTGGAAATATTTTGTAGTTGAGATACTACTATTAATAATTTTTATATTTCCAAATTTTTATCGACATTTTTTGCACAGAAAAAGAGATACAAAAAGATTGGGACAAAATACTCGGCTATACTTTTTGGCTTCCCTAAAAGCCTTTTACTCATTATTTCCATTCGGCTCGACGTCCTCTCTCCTTTCTTCTTATTCTTCTTTTTTTACTTTGGTTTTATAGCGAATTATTCAAATTTTATTCATCCTTGCCGTCTTTTATGAATTTCTTTTGTCTCAGCCTTAAACTTTAACCATTTGTCACCGGCTCGTTCGCCTGTCGTCGTCGTCGTCGCCGTCTTCCCTTTGCAGCGACGCTCCCTCTTCCAAATGTATACAATATTTCTGTATAATAGTCACTTATACTCCCGCCCGGGCGACAATAATCAGACAATAATGCAGACGCCCGCACTTCGCACTACACCACACTATACACCCTTAATTGTCATCGAAAGTTTGCGCGCGCGAAAAGTTAATGAAGTTATTAGACCGCACTGGCTGCCGCTGGGTCGAGTGCTACCACTACCAGGACTTATTTACTATATTTCGGCATTAAATTATGATTATTCCGAATGCTAATTCCATTTGCACTTGGCCTCTGCGTACGTCCACCGCAAGTACTTTGGAGGGCTTCCAGAGCGGCCGTGGCCAAACTAAATGGGATCACATCACTAACGGACACTTGGCCCTAATTGTCTCCGCTCTAACGAAACTACGTGATATTCCTAGGCTAATGCTACAGCCCACTAGCACACAAACACACACACATACAGAGACCGATGGCACAAACACCTAGATGAATATAGAAATGCGTACGTATCGTTTAAATAGAGAATGGATAGAAGTGGTATAGTAATTAGAGCGGTGAAGGCGCCGGGTAACGCTTTGCCTGGATGCACACATCGAAAGCGCATTATTCGCATATAGCAATAGCTAGCAGAGGAGCCAGCCGTACTGTAGTAGTACTACCACTGGAAGACGGTGGGATATTTTAAGGAGCGAATTGCGCGTTCGCATTACGTGCTAACTTGGCTTAATCGATGCCGTTTAAAACTTCACATGCATACTCAAGATTCCCACAAGGAGAATTAACAGGCTTCGCGCTTCTGCTGCGGCCGCCCCTGCTGCTGCTGCTTCTGCTGCTTAGCCTGGCGCCTCCGTAGCTTCGGCTGCCGCTTTATTGTGCCCGCCGTCGTTCGATTCGCGTAGAATTTCATTTCGACAAATGCCTTTTGCTTCTTTATGTTTTCCATTCTAATCAAATTACTCGGGAATTAATTAAATATTTCGCAGAACGGGCTCATTCTCTTTCCATTGCACTTTGTTCGTTTATTTAATTTTTATTTCTTTTTTTTTTTTTTTTATAAAGTGTGATAAATTATAATTTTAAAACGTTAACTACATTTTTTAAATGTAAAATTTGGTGATAAATATGTTTTTTTTTTAATTTTATTGTTGCAAAATGGCACTAAAAAAGTGATGACTTGTTGTTTAGTCAATAAACGATAATTTCTGCATTGAAATTCTATTTATACTATCAACAATGAAAATTATTTATTTCAGTAATCTCGCTAAACTTATTACCGTATTACGTGTTTTGTATACTCAAATAAATGTTATTTTTTATTAAAAAAATATGTTTATTATTTATTATATTGAAATAAAATTCCTCTTGGGTGTTTTAAATAGGATACCATTTTTTTTTCTAATTTCAATTATTTATTTTTTTTAATAAAGACGATTTAAAATAGAAAGTTTTTCATATTACGTCCAGTTTTCAAGTAATTGCCCACTTCCGGTGTTCTTGTAAACAGCGATGTCTTAAGAAAGGAATAATATCTTTTTCATTTTTAAAACTAATTTACCAATTCTATTTTCGGCAATATAATGAAACTTTTTGAAAAATCGCCATTATTACCAAAGGAGAATCGAAATATGAAGTGATAATGAGGATGTCTCAATAAAAATATCACTGTTGATATCAAGTTTCGGTATAATCGGAATTGGTCTAGCGCTGAAAACATTTAAAGTTAACCGGGCGTAACTGATAATCCAATGCAAATAATCTTGATGTGTAATAAATTGTTCTGCCAAAACAGTAAACCGGCCCATTAAAGGAAATCACTCTCTATATAAAACTAAGAAAATAAACCGAAAATTTTCTTATATTTATTGAAATGTTTAATGTCCTCAAGTGCCCACTTAATATTTAGAACCACTTGGAAACACTCAATTCCGAATGCGAAACTGAAAACATAAAGTTGTATGCAAACGTACTTGCCACGTAAGTTAGACGGAAATCTTGTCCGCGAAGAAGTAGTTATTATAGTACACAGTACATATAGAACATGTGTATAGAGAGGGTAATTCGAGTGGTTGCGTTGTGTGCGCGTAACAGGATATGAACATACTGTTTGTCTTGCTTTCAAAGCGTCCGTCCGAAGAGGGATGTAAATAAATTACAAATGATGCACAAGGGGGACGCGGAGGCGCGGGCAGGGGGTTAGATGGGCGAAGAGGTTTGCCGCCGCCGCTGCCGCCGTCCTTGCTTACTTAAACATATCCGTATGCAAATATTCAACACATGCACGCAAATGTTTACCGAGTACTAAGTGCGTCTCTTCTAAGTGAAACTAAAACACAAATTTCTATCTGGGCTTAATTAAAGTTTTTCTTTTTGTCGTGCGGTTTATACGTTCAAATTAATATTATATGAACGGAACTCAATTCAAATTGCACTTAAAGTTTCGTTTGTCTTTTCCATTTTCTTTTAATTAATTTATTTTTGAGATTAAATTTTTAAATTTTTTTATGCGTTTTATTGGCGACATATTTTTGAATAAAGGTGATTATTATTATTAATGACTTGCCACCTATTGTGCTCAGCGGAAAAAAATTGAGGATTTTTTATATGAATATTTATTGTTAGGTGGTTCGCACTCCTCGCGCAAAAAGGAATATTGGAAAATGGCGATTTTTAAGTAAGTCGCTATATTTTCGGGGGGCGGCCGCATCGAACAATCATTAATCTTACTTCGTCTTTTTCCCTTTGTGTGCCCATACCTACTTTTATGTATAAATTTTCTCTATACCTCTTTCGATATATAAATTTTTCCCATTCAGCGTCCATTTATTATGTTGCCCGCGTGAATGCTATTTCGGCAGCACGTTTCAATCTCTTTGCCCAATAAGGAAACTTGATTCATTTCAACCTACCCCTAAAAAAGTTACAAAAAAATGCTAATACTTTAATTAAATTAAGAAAAAAGAGCAGTTGCTCTTTAAAGCGTATAGTTAAAACCCTTTAGCAAAAGACCTTCTTTACCTTTCTAAATGGCTTAAGTGCAGTATCTATTAATAAAGTACTGTATTTTCCTGCAAGCCTCGGAACGTTAAAGTCGGCCTCTGAATGTGCAAGGATATAGTATACGAGTACACCGATTCTGGCTGACGGAGAGCCGAATGATACTTGGCGGTCGACTTGCTCCTGCTGCTGGCGAGCCTGGTCGAATTTCCAAAGAGCTGACTAACGAAATACAAGTCCTGCCGACGGATGAATAGCATCCTTCCATGTAATCCGGACCCTTTTTACTTCTACACACACACCCACACACACGCACGCACGCACGCAAACATGTACACACTCGCATACTCCGATGCGCCTTTTCTCTATAGCCAACCCACCCCCTGCGACGCTTTCAACACAGCTTCCAAGGGAGCGAATCTATAGTTATATACACAGTATAACAAGTAAACTACCTATCTGCACTTTATTGTAGACAAACAAAGAGAGGAAGTCGTTGATTAACCCGTAGTTCACTTCAAACAAGCGAAAAACATTTTTTTGCGTCGCCTCTCTGTGCGTTTTGCTTTTTCCTTTTTCCGCTGCGCTGGTTTGGGTGTCGTATGTTAAGTTTTATGAATTAAATATTTTTTTTCAGATGATTTTAAATTAATTTTTTTTTATTAATAAAATTTATTGATTGAATTGCTTAAAAAATAAATGATTTTGCGGTTTTTTCTCTATTATATTATAATTTGATAAAAATTTCTTTATTGGAATTTTTTAAAAGTTCGTAACATTGGATTCCGTTCTACAAAATCCGGAAATTTGTTTCCTTTTATTGTGCTTCTTCATGCTGCATTAAAGCTCGCCCCTTTTAAAGAACTTTATCCATTATTTCCAATTACTATCATTAATTGTATGAATAGAGCTAAATAGATCATTTGGGAAATGACAACTCGTTAAGTTTGCTTCTGTTTGACGGTAGTAAATAATAGAAAATTATACAATATAAATCCGCAAAGCACATTACATACCTCCATCACGACGATATTGTATAACATTCAAACCAATCTCAATCGTTTGCCAATAAATTCGATTTCGAAATGAAATGAAAGAAATAAAGAAAATCATAAATTCTACTGCAAAAACCAAACGAGAAAAAAAAATTGAATATTGTATGTCCAATAAAACAATTTCATCGTTCAGACAATGGTATGTATAGTAAATGCAAATGCGTGCATGTAGTTTAAACTATAGACAGTTTCGTGTCGTTGACAGGGCAAATAAATCTATCAACGTCCTAATTCGTTCGCTTTTTCATTCCTGTCGTAGGTATCCAATGCGAGCAACGAACCGAGCGACAAATCCGCCGGCATTACACGTTTATTTTATCCCTCGTTTTATTTTTCCTCTGCTTCTTTTTTTTTTTTTTTCTCCCGCATCTTTTCCGCCCGAATCCCTCCAACCGAATATATCCTCTGTGTGCGACAACGACAGCAGCAGCAGCATCATTATTATTATTATTATTATTATTAGTGCAAAGTGAGTAGCGTCTTGCACCTGAAACGATCGACGTGAACGGTTTGTCTTGCGATCGGCTGCTGCGCGACTTTCACGCAAAGCTCCTTAACCAACCTTCTTTGCCTTGGGTATTCTATCCTTGCGTATATGTGTATGTGTGTTTGTGTGTGTGTGTGTTCGTTTTGCCGCAGATATAGGGTGCACACGGGTCGCAACGACCCGGCGCCTTCACCCTCTCTCGCTGCTTCTCTCTCCACGAGCCCTTTCTCGCTGTAAGCCGCTTTGAATATTCGTTGATTTGTCGTGTCTTCTTTCGCCCTCTCTTCCCTTTATTTATATAGTAATAACAACTTTCGGGAAATGTAAATGAATCCAAAGTACGAAAGATGTCTATCAAAAATAAGCTGCTTTAAAATTTTGTTTTCTGTGTTGTTTTTTCTTTTTTTTTTTTAATTTAATATTTCATTTTGTTTTTTTTTTATTTGGTTTAAGTAGATGATGTCAATTTTATGTTAAAAATGGTCTTGTTCATGCATACGTAACGAAAGAAATGGTCGCTTTGCGAAGGGCGCATATAGCTGCTAATATAGTGCACGGTTTGTCTGCAGTAAAAGGTATAGCGGTAAAACATAGAATGGAACACCTGAACTATGCATTCCTACAGAGCGTTAAGGGATGCAAGCAATGTCCCACAGTAGTGTTATCCTGCCAGGATATATGTATATCCTGCAGTTCGTTATGGCCAGTTGTGAGTGCTACTGACGATAAGTACTTGAACCCTTTGCTCGCTGCTTCTATTCGCTATTCGCTTTTGTTCTGTTTTTGTTTTCATTTTAAAACTACACTAATAGTTAAATTTAAAGTTGGTTTTCGACAATTGAAAACTTTGCTTCCTATTAATGTTTTACAGTACCAATTGGTATTTATTTTATAAATAAACAAATTATATAGTTGAAGAAATGTGATGACTTAAAAACCGAATTTATTGGAAATTAACAATTTCTGTTTAACCAGACCATCGATTTTATTAATGACGCTATGATGGCATTAGCTTTTATGTAATTTTTCCACTGTTGTCGATCATTAATATTTATTCTCCTTCTGTACCAAATTATGGTGTACTTTTCTGTTTTAATTCTACGGTTTAAAAATACAGATTACTTCAATAAATTTAATTGAATATTAGAAAAAAAAATAACTTAATTTAATATTTTCTTCCGTATTTTTTACTTTTCTATTTTATTTATTTGTACATCATTTATATAAAATACGAAATTGATTGTAGTTTCTTTAATAGCACCGCAGCTCAGTTTATTTACTTTATACTGAAGTAAGAACTGAAGTAAGAATTTTATTGCACTGGTCGCAAGTCAGTTTCTTGTTTTTCCTGTCTTTTCTCTCATAAACACCAAAAATTTGATTTGTTTTGTCTCCCATATTTTTTTCTTAACCGATGTAATTTTGATTTTATGTTTTTGCTCTCTTTCAACCACAACCAATAATGATAAACTATTAAAATTTGTTTTGAGCACAGACTATTACTTTTCTATTAGAAATAGCATTGTTTTCTAAGATTCCAAGATAGAAAGATTAAAACCCTTAAGTTTATTTATCTTCGCAAATCAAAGATTTTTGTAAATGTGTATAAAAATTTCGGGCTGAGCAAGTATTACATAGTATATTTTATATTAAAACCGAATATGATAACAGTGTTTTCGTTTTTCGAGAGAATTCAAAGCATTTCGCCATAACCGACAACTCGCATACTTGGCGCATATGGAAAGCACACTGCGAGCATAGTTGCGCACGATATTGAATAATAACTCGTAAATTAGTTTACAATACATAAAGCCGGCTCGTCGTACAATACACAATCTCGCATATAATTAACACCTGAATGCTGATGAATATTTAATAATGCCGGTGCTAAACTCATGAATATTATCGTATAACCGATGCCGATATTCTCATTAATTACTGAAATGTGTGCATCTGCGATGAGTGGATGAGAGTATATACGAGTAGGTACGAGTAGAGGAGTATGCGACACTTTTAATGACCCTTGATCGTTTTAATTAAATTGCAAGAATTTTATTGCACTTTGCGGCGGCACCTATATTCGCCAAAATGAATTTGTACGAAGTTACGAATTGCTTGCACTAACTAATTAAAGGTACGCGACGGTTGTTTCCGGTCAGAGATTTAACGTCCGATGACATGTCTAGCGGGATAATTAGATGTTTGTCAGTGCGAGAATCTTTCGCTTTTAATTTGCCGGCGCTGGCTTTAGTCGACGTTATCTGAGGAGGAGAGAATGTGGGTGTCGCTTGAAGACGCGAGGGCAGCTGATAGCGAGCGAGCGAGCGGTATGTGTGCAACGGATGGATTAGGGACGAAATGAAATTGTGTGCGGCAAGTTAAACGCGCGCCAGGCACACGTTCAATAGTCGCTCTCTCGGATCATTGTTCGCACGCAACTGCCAGAGATCCTTGTAATTACATCTTGATCCTTGTCCTAGTGCCCGTTACGGCTTGCACCGTCTTTACTTACTACTTAGATGTACCCGTTCTCTCGTTCGGGGGGGGGCTCTACGGGAGATATATCGTCCTCGTCGTCTTGGACCCGAATACTCTGCTGCTGCTGTTAGTTCTGGAAATCTAGCCGGAGGCTTCTCTCTTGCGTATCCTGCTCTTTAGACTTCTTAATCCAGCCACGCTTTCTTTATACTGAAGTTACCTGGAAACTGGCCAATGCTCGAAATGTATCACTCGAAAGTGGCTGCTTTCGTTAACCGGCCAACTTTTATCTGGCTTCCTTTCGGGGCATGTCCGCAAAATAAACACGTCTCTCTTTATATCTTTCTCTGTGAAAAATTTCTGTATTACTTATTCCTGAAAAATGCAATATAAACTTTTCAGAAACTATTTTTATGTACTTTTTTTAAAGTAATTTTTAGAATGTTTTGTGGTTTTTAAATTTATTGTTTTTTACTTATAAATATAAATTGATATTTTTAAAATAATTCTAAGCAAATCATAAAAACGAAAGAGAGTTCTTGCATCTATAACTTTTCAGAAACTATTTTTTTATTTATGAATTATTTTTTAAGTAATTTTAATTAATTTTTATTTCGCTACAGCTAAATTTAATTTTTATTTTCTAAGCAAGTCTCAAAAACAAAAGAAAGTTATTGAATCGACTGCGTATAGATTAGGTGTAAATAAGAGGTGCTGAACGGCGAAAGTTTCTTGCAAACTCGGTTAATTTGATCGGACATATTTTCATTAACCCCGTTGTGTTTCATTTCGGCTAGTTTGTTCGTTAGCTCCGGCAAACCTTATTCGGACCCGGCCAGCAGGCAAGCAGGTCCCTTTCGTTCGAAAACTACACACAGAAGAGCGAAGTTCGCGCACGGACCGCCGGTAAAATCGCTTACTTGTTTGTTCGCTCGACCGAACGGCGGCGACGGCCCCCCCGAACAAAATCAACAATTTCCGTTCCGATATATGTCTAATCGCTCTAATCACGTTTCCGGTCCGGCGCTTTGCCGTTCGATTTGCCTAATCGCTCATTATTCGTCAATTTGCAAAACGGTCAAGGTTAGCAACACCGCTGCAAATCCAATAAAACATCACTTAGAATGGCAATTTGGCGCCGTTTCCTCTCATCTCTTCACGAAGCACCGAGTCCAGCGCAAGCACACATTCAAGCCACCCTACGCCACCCTCCTCGCCATTTCCAATCGGACTTCTTTATCCCTCGCTTTGTATCAAACGATTGCCGGTCTCCGGGTATTCAGTATGCCGTGCATGTTGGGGCCATTGCGACGCCCCCGCACAATAAGACCGCTGATTTATATTGTCACTGCTTATGCTATCGTGCCGTTTGTTTCCGACTTCTTCGGCCGAATCCCGCTTTACATATGAATAACCATCAATATTGGCCAAGTTTGCCGCGGCTGGCCTCCGAGGGGACGCAGCAAATCCGTTGCGAGATTGTCCTCTTTCGAGCGAGCGAGCGAACGAACGAGCAGCGCTCCTCGGCAATCGAAAAAGTAGCAATATTTTCGGGATGCATTAGTTGACCTTAGACCTTAGTTTCTCGATTCTTGTGTGCCATGCTGATCTGGGGACGCGCGACCTGCATCTGTAAATCGGGTCCCCCGATAGCTATACTTATATATACTGCTGTTCGGTAGAAGAGGGAAAAAACAACAAAATTGGTGCACTCCAATCACCTCGTCGATGTGTATTCGTTACCATCCTATTGTGCTCCCTGCTGCCGTACAAAAATGCTACGTAAACACTGCGAAAATGAAAAATCCAATTCTTCTTTGCGAATCAATTTTCGTTGCAGCCTCTCACTCTCCTTTTTTTTTTCTATTCCATTCTTTATTTTTCCTATTCGTTTTGCTGTTGCTGAACCCGAAGCGTTCGCCTATCCGCTACCACCATACGTGTTTACTACGTAATTCCCGCGTTTTGTCCTCGCGCGTTATCCATTGTGCCCTTTTGCAATCCTAACGGGAAATGATTTCATATTCGAACTGCTAGTGCCGACTATATTTTGCCATTGTCTGCCTTTGCCTCTGCACCTCCTGAGACTCCTGTGTGTGGGTGTGTGTGTATATGTAGGTGTCTGCGAGTGTGTGTGTGTGTGCGAGTGTTTCATCAACTGAATTCCTGATGAAGTCGTCGCACAACGTACCATAGACTTTTTTTTATTTTTTCTACATAGAGAAAAAACAGAGATCTAAAATCTGCATTCGCGTATAGCACCTTGGCAAAATCCATGCCATCGATTCCGATTGCCGCCTACGTGCCATGCCAGCAATCGCCCACGTCTGCTTCGTTCCGATATGGATGAGCGTATTCGGTTAAGATATTATCCCGTGTGTCGGGATTTATCGTTTCCGCTGGCGATCCCACGGGACGCATCTATGTCTGCTGTGATGGTACCAGAAGCAGTTGGGGCTTGCGAGCGAAAAGAAAAAAAAAATTGGCAAATTTCGATAGTGACAATGAGACGATGACTTGCGACGCCGAAAAAGTGCGTGGCGCCGATTTATCTCTCTGTGTGCACGTGCGAATACCGGACGCATGCATATTTTTGACTTTTCAATCCTGCCCTTTATCTGTGTCAGGAGGCGAGATTTACAGTCTGAAATACGCCGATGCAAGCCTGCACTATTCATTGCGCGCTATTTTGCCGAAATTGTATGCTGCTCTTTTTTCTTTCTCTCTGTTTTTCGTTCAGCATCCCATCCCCTATGAAATTACAGTCATAATGATAGTATTCATTTATTATTTACGTTTGCCTCTGTAATTCCCATACGTGTGTTTCATTCTTGTGCGAATGGTGCAGATAAAAATTCCACTTTATTATACTTTGGTATTATATGTGACATAATTGCCGAGCATGCGGTATGTGTTCCAATTACATTTTGCATTTTTTTCTATTCTATTTTTAATATTTAATTTTTATTTATTTGACGCATTGAAAAAAGTAATAAATTATTATTTTTTTAAGAATTAATATTTTATTACAAATGTAAATATAATTATTTGATGAATTTAAAAAGAAAACCAAAAAAATTGAAGTGCTCTTTTTTCATTAAAAGCCAAAGCCCGAGCAGGTGAGAGTTTAAAAAGTTGGCAGTTTGGCAGTAAAGCGAGAGCATAATATGAGGGCGGAGAAATTTCAATTGCCTTTTAATGTCCACACCGTTAACGTATCATTATCATTATTATTACGTTTATATTACTCGAAAACTGGCGTTATAAAGTGCGCACTTAATGCGGTAACATTAACAAGCGACTTTACGGTTGTTTATTATGAGTATTTTCTTTGTGATGCATCCCGCCGTTCCGCTGGGGTAATGCGATGGCTTTATGTCGCATCTAGCACACCTACACATCTATAGCTTTACTGCTGAGGCAGAGCAAGTAGTGGTACTTGGGGGACGGGCGATAAAGACTATAGAGGTGGTTTTCTTCGGCGCCGCAACCGCACACCTGATGTAAATCCCATGTTGACGCGAAACGCGTCGCAGTCGTTTCTAACACTATAGCAAAGCGCCCAAATTTACAGGACTTTAAGGATAGATAACCTCCATTTATCCTTTGACTCTTTCGGAGAGCTGTACACTCTCGCGTAATTGAATCATATCGCGCAATACTTTTTTTTACTTTTGCTCTTCCGTACAGCACAATAAGCAAAAAATTGTTTTTCCTCTCCTTGCAAGTCTTTCAGCGTTTGAGCAGCTTGAGCAACTTGAGATTTAATTTAATTCGCAAGACACGCGATTGCAATAAAAAAGAAGCACAAATTAAGGCTTCAAATGAATTTATTCGATGCGATCGGTTTTTATCGTCGATTTTAGTGGCCCTCAATAATGGCTGGCTTAAACGATTCGGATTTAAATCGGTTTGCTACGGATAGCTAATTTACCCTAAAAGCGTGTGCGGCTCGAAAGGACACAACGGGTTCGGTTGCCAGTCGTTCGTCGCCCTCCCGCGCAAACGGCGAAAAGGGGACCGCTCTTTTTTTTTATTGTGTCTGTGCAATTAACTTACATGTTCCTTTTCGTTTCGGTCCTTTCTTCGAATGTGCTCCTTCCTGCTATGAAGGACTTTTATTTTTATATATTTCTCCCTTTCGTCGATGCGCGACACGGTGCCGCGCGGAATTTCCCGTTTTGTGTTTTTTCCGCCACTCGGATTTGGTCCCTCTTTATGGGCTGCCGATTGTAAAAAGGGAACGCTGCTCGCTTTTTATTAGCGAAACGACGGGACGATAAAACGAAGTTACTTGCGGACGTAAATAAAAGAAATAAATCTTTGTAATTAATGCGTTTGAATGCACTTTCTTTTCGGTCGGTTTCTCCGTAAATTAATTAATGTGTGTGTTCTCTCTCCTTTTTATTTCTTTTTTTTTTTTTTCCTTTGCTTCTTTCGCCGAACGAGGACGGTGGAAGCAGCGGTGGCGGCAGAGTCCGCGAACTCCGTATTTACGAGCAATCGGTCTAATTGAGCTCGCAGCGGCACTGAAAATGGCGCGTTCATTATCGAAACGCCATTAGCAATTTTAGCTGCGTTCGAGTGGCACGAAGCGAGGGGTACGGGAACTGCTTTTTCAACTTAAAAACGGAATTCTTGCTTTGCTGAAGAAATGCAGATATATGTGAATGCTTGTATGTGTGTGCTTGTAAGTGGAAATATATGCGGATGAGTGCAGCGAAGGTGCACATACAGAGAGAAAGAGAGGACGCAGGAATGGCTCTTCTTTCGCTATGGATGCCGTTAAATTTTATGGGTAAAGTTGGAGCGACTCCTCGGGTCGTTATTTCTATTTCACGTTTATCCAAGGTACAAGCCGGAGAACGGCAAATACCTAGACCGAAATACATATCCAAGGGGAGAAAGCTAATATAACATCATCCCGTGGATCTGCACGCCGCCAAACGATTCCTCACCTTTTGCTCGTCGTCGTGTTTCCCTTGCGAAATGTGCGCGCACAGAACGCACGAGTTTTCCTTTTCGGATGGATATTGCACCCGTTCTTCACACATCAACACACACACACACACATACACACACACGCACACACACACACATGAAAATGTAAGTGTAGTGGAAGAGGGGTAAATTGCGAAACTATTATAGTCGCTTTGGCCGAAGAAGTTTTCAGCACTCGCGCGTTATGCGAATTAAATTCACAACGGGAAAATTGAATCGATCGAAATCTCTTTCGCGCAATTATTTCCATATGACATGCGATTACACTTTGTACAACACACCAGCGGAAACTTTCATCCAACTAGCGCTTCTTATAGTACGGCAAAGCGAAACAGTTGATGGTATGGCCCGCAATATCTTCCCCCTTGTTACTGCAATTGCTATCGTTATGGTCGCGCAGACAATTTCGATAAATCGGAAGTGCATGTAGGAAGCCGTTTAGGTAAATAACCAGATTTTCGATGTCGGAATAGAAAGCGTTAAAAGATATACTTATAGATTTGCTCGAAAATGACTTTTCGTTTTTATTGTGCGCATTATTTCCACTACGAATTTATACGGATATTTGTTGTATTATCGCGATGAGTATTTATTGCCGTGGCCCTTGTCCAGTTTAAAAGGAAATGGAAACAAGTCAAGTAATTTATGGATAGATTTCTGTTTGTTCGTATCGTCAATCGTTAAATACAAAATCGGATATTTCCTGTCGCTGACATCATATCGACGTTTAGCTGTATATCAACACCGAAGCCCTCTATCATCATCATCATTTTCAATATCTGGATCAATCGGTACATTGGTTGTGACTTATAGGGGTTGTCTGCAAATCGCAATCAAAATATCATCTTTCATGTTTTCATATGTTGTTGGAAAATAAAACAAAATGCCATAAAAAGGATATTGAAAATTGCAATGCAAACAATGTATAAATAAATGTTTAGTGTTCTACAGAAAAATTGCAAGAACATAAATTAACGTGCAGTTTAGCATTTAAGTACACCTCTATAGTTATTTACGCAATTTAGTTGCTAAGTATAAAATGCAATTAAACGTTTCGGGAAAACGTCGTAGCAAAAGCATTAGGAGCATTCGGACTTGAAGGCTCTGCCGTCGGTTCTCTGTGTTCCATCGGCCGCGATAAATCTTAATAATCGATTGTATTTTTACTGTGCTCGGCCAGCCGGTTGGTATGGGTGACCCATTAAGTATCCCGTCCTTAAAAGCAAACATTTTTTATGCGACTGTCCACATGTGGATTTTATAGGACAATTTACGGTTATTGGAAAACCGAAAGTTTGATGCAATAAATCCGAATCGCCGCTTGTACCCCCCTAAAGTCCACTCGCTACTCGCCGTGCATATATATCTACTACGGTATATACTGTATATATGTATATATATATATAAATGTGTTCGTGTGTGTATTTGGGTAGTCAGTATCCAGTAAGCCCAACACTACTGTTTTAAGTAGATATAGTATCTATACTATAGAGTCTGGACACTGGGCAGGGGGCAGTGGGCAGTGAGTCCACTTGGAAGTGCGCTCCTGTTAATATATGTATTTGTAAGCGTAAGGTGCAGAGGGTGCACCCTCTATTACTCCCACGCACGGTGCTGAAATGCCCCGGCATTGATTTCGCAATTGTTCGAACTTATCGCCATTAAACACACTTTGAAAGCGTGCAACCTATACGTTACCTATATACTCGTATATGTAACTATCAGCAATCATTATCTGGATTGTTTTTGTTGCAGGATGACTCTGGAGTATCCTCAATCAAGTAACGAAGCTTTCCTGAAGATATCGCCCGTGGAAATCGCGGATGAGGCCAGTTACAAGTGCGAGATCACCTACTTAATGGTTCGCGATAATTGCGACGTCGTTCAAATCATCAAGCTGACCACTCTGGGTAAGTACCGAAATGCTTCTACTTTTGTTTTTTATCTTTCCAAATGTTTATGGTCACTTGCTCCCTTCGGTGATTCGATTGTGCTTTTAATGCTCTTTCAACATTTCGAATTGTTTTTTTTTTCGACTACTTAAAAATTCTGAATGAACAAATTTTATTTTACGCTTTAATTAATTAATATATTTCTTAATAAGATGAAAAAGGGCCCCAATATAGCATTAAGAAAACATTAAAGAAAACTTCCCCTTTTCAAGAAAGCAAAAAGGGAAATAAAATTATGTCCTTAGAAGGTATATATTCATTTGGGACACATCTTCATAAATAAATTCATCATCTTGTAAGCCCGCTACATAATTTACACTCTAAAGTATAAGTAAGCAAAGGTGCTTTCACGTCGATGTACTTATTGCATATGGAAATTAATCTTTGGAATAGCTATTAATTATTTAACGGTTAAAATGTATGCATGCATGCATATTAGTTGGTTTTAAAGTGTTATTATTAGTATCTCTATAAATTGGTATTAGTAATTCTAAATTTAAGGGCGAAATAATTAATTTTCAAAAATTATTTATAAGAATAATTTGTTTGTAATTAAATGATTTATCTATATGCAAAAATTCAGCTTAATTTAAGTGAAAATAATAAAAGGGGGTTGCAACCCCTTTAGTTAAAAAGTACTCCGATTTTTGTAAAATTTTACTATGTTTTAGATAATTTTATGCTTAGTATTTTATTTAAAAAACATTTTTATATAAATTAGTACTTTTTCTTCTATAGGCAATTTCTTAAAACTAAAAGTTTAGAATCTTTTTGAATTTTTAATTAAAAATTGAAAAACGTTTTGTCAATTTGAGAGGTAACTAATAATTTTATAGAATTTTTTTATTTAAATAGTTTATTTCTAATGAAATGATTTATCTATCTGCAAATTTTCAGACTAATTTAAGTGAAAATAGTAAAAGGGGGTTGCAACCCCTTTAGTGGAAAAGTACTCCGATTTTTGTGAAATTTTGCTATATTATAGAAAATTTCATGCTGAATTAATTATATAAATAACTTTTTGTTGTAATACTAATAAATTTCTTCCTATGGACAATTTTTAACATCTTTTCCAATTAGTAATTATTTCCTAGCAATCTTATGAAAAATTAATTAAAAACTGCAAAAAAAATATCTCTTTAACATAAAATACATAAAATCATTGAAAGTAATAGGAACACAAATTGGCTGCCGCGTGCATTTGGATTTTTGCACAAAAGAATAGCTTCATTGCAGTTGGAAGCAATTGAATCAAGGTATACCGACTGTATCCGCGCAAAACCTTGGATCCATTATTTGCTTTGTGCATTTTATATGTGTGCTTCCGACATGTCGGTAACTTCACATGCATACATTTATGTCTCTGTCGTATTTATCGTATAAGTTATATTCCGTGCGTGGCTCTATGAATTTATGTGTATATGCATGTGTGTGCGACTTACCTGTGTGTTTTGCGACTTGCGTCTCTTTTGTGGAAAGCGCGGATGGCGTGCAGCGCGTACAGACTGTATGTACCGGAAAACGAAACGGGGAGTGCTTTTTCGCCGCTATCCACTCGCTATGACATCGAATTTTAAGACTATTGCATTTTGCGTCGCGTGCTTTGCCGCTTTAATTAACCCGCGAGCGGTCTTAAATTTTCATTGCTCTCATGCAAATGAAAAGTCGCTCTGCTCTCTCTTCACTTTTTTTTATTTCCGTTTCGCTGCTATTTTATTGATGTTTTTCACTTAAAATACATTTCGCATGTTTTAAATGCAATTGATAGATATTATTTTAATAGAGGCTTTATTGAATTTTGTATGCATACGTTTTAATTATTGCCATTGAAGCGAAATATTTTCGCTGTGAAAACAATTTGTTGCAAAATTATTTATTTGTTTGCTATGCATTTTGCATATTCGTATATCAATGCCATAAATAAATTCTCTTTATTATTGTTATGGTAAATTTTTCTCTACAATGATTTTTTTAAATAAATTTTTAATTTAAAATTTGCTATAACATTTAAACTTTCAATGCATTCGCAAATAATAGAAAAAAAACTACTTATTGGAATAAATTTTCAAAAAATCAATAAAAAAAATACTCCCCTTTTGATTTATAATGATAAAATATAATCTGAAAAAAATAAATGCAAATCATTAGATATATTATCTACTTGAAAAGCAAAAATAGGAAGAATATGGAAGTGCCATCATATCCACTTTTAAGAAGCTTTTTCTTTCGCTTATTTTCATCTCGTGACATTTGGGGTCCGAATAACGTATGCAGTATTCATATGTTAGGGGGATGGGGTTTTCGGGGGGCTTACATTTCTATGAATCACACATCTGGATGATTGTGTTTATCGAGAAGAGGCGTTACAGTTTCTTCGCGTATAAGGAGTAAAAAGCTGCCAAATAAATCAGCCGGTTGGATCTTACTGGAAAGTGTTCAACACAGTGCGACGGCCAAGTGGAAAATCCCTCACGCGATTTATTACGCCGACACCGACTCGACATAAATCATTTCGAGAGATATCGCGCGCACAGAGCGCTTTTTAATTTCACCCCGTAGTCTCCGTATAACTGCTAACCTCCTAGGCAGTGGCAGCGAACGCCATACACCGCCAACTTTTCCCCTGCTTTCTTCTTCTTCTTCTTTTTCCTCTGCTTTTGCTTCGTTTTTCACGTGTTATGCGTGCGGTGTGCCCACATGGCGGTCTTTTCCGGCCCCAAATCGACGCTCGCTTCAGCGGAATACCAATCAGTTCGGCGGCGGTTCAGCCTTCGAAGGATTTCTCTCATGGTTTTTCGTTTGTTTTCGATCAAAAAAAAAATTAGGAAAGAAAGTCCTGCAACATAAATATATTTTGAAATTATTTTTTGACATTTTAATAAAGTTTTCTTTTTTTTTTTCTTTGAGTATTATGCATTTAAATAAAACAAAATCGATAAGCAAAATATATCCCCACAAGTTTTAAAAGTTCAATGTAAGCATATTTCGGACCATCTGGCCATCCGCAATGTGCGGTTAACTTTTGACCATGTGGCACCCCTTTAGAGTCCTAATAAAATATTCACTTGAGACAGGGTTGCACTTCATGCGACCCTTCGGCCAATTAGATTATCTCTCGTTAATTAGGCTGAAATTGGCGAGGTCGCACCCGCAAGAACTGCTTTTTTCGTTTGGAACTAGGCAGCAATTAACTTAAGGGCTCTTGCGAACGCTTCCTTGTGCTTACGGGAATCAGCAGCAGGTACATAGCAACAATTGCAAAGAAATTATATATATATAAATCGAAGGGAATATGAGAAACGCGTGCTCGCGAATCCTTTCGCAGGATTTGTGCGAGGAAAGTATAAGGCGGCAAAGTTTTCGCGTGCACTTAAAACTTTAACCGCGCGCGATTTTGTGACAGAGCAGCGGCCGCTCTGTACTCGCAAGCAAGCCTTCGAACCGTTGCCGCTGCTGATGGCGGATTAGATGCGGGAAACGAAGGTTTTTAAGTTTTTCGCCGCGGTCGTTGTCATTGCGACGAAGATACTGCTCGGTAATGTTGTAATGCTTCGCGATCGTTCGACGTATACTTAACTGGGACTTGGGAGTTTCGGCGTCGAGTTTTCATCGATTCTGCGGTAACGATTTTAAAGTAGTTTTCCAAATCCCCCAAAGGTATATTTACCTGAAGCTCTAGCCTTTCGGTAATCACATTAAAACGCTTCCGAAGATTGTTTCTAAAATTTTAAGCACTTCCTAAAAGCGAATAGAGCATGAAATTGAAATGGCTTATGTGGGGATTCTTCCAAATGCGAACTTTTTTAAGGATTTTATATAAAGGACCAATGTTTCTACAGGATAATTAATAAAATTAGAAAAAAGTAATAATTTAGTTGTTAGTCCAAATATTTGATTTTTTAAATTAATTTAATAAGTTCTAATTATTTTTTAAATTCCTTCTTTTTTTTGTCAATTTTATTATAAATTTTAAAAAAATCATAAAAATGGGAAACTTAACTTTCCTGTATAGTAATTTGTAATATTGGGACAAGTTGCGAGTCCCTAGAAGTCTGTCGTATTTGTCATGATGGGGTAGCTGGCAGCAGGGAGGTCCGAATGAAGGAAATACCTGAAGTCAACACGGTGATTGAGGTAGAGCCGTCATTTATGGGTGATGCTGATTAATTGTTACGAACCTCAGACACGCCACCATCCGTCATGCCTCTGTCGAAGTGCCAGTCGATTGAATGCGGCCCATAAATAGCTCTCCAGCAGCGAGCAGCCAGCAACGAGCACCACCGACGGCGACCCCTAGTCCGCCGCTCTAGTTTGCAATATGCCACCCCCACATAAACACGTAATATATCTATTTTGCACCATAGATCAACCATATCGTATCTGCTGGCTGGCTGGTTCTGTGCGGTGCATGTGCGTCACTCCGCACACTTGGAACGAACGCATCGATCATCCTGTGTGTCCGCGGCCGTCCATCCTTCGCCTCCGATAATATACTTCTTTTCCTTCTTGTTCTTCCTCCGCACTCCTGTTTTTTTCTTTTTCTTTTTGTTTGCTGTATTTGCGGATTTGACGTTTGTGTTACCGCTCTACTATACTTGTATATATATAGAGTTGTGTCTTCTGTCTTCCTTCCTATACCAACTTGCAACTCCAACAAACAATGTTATCGCAGAGAAATGGCAGAAAAAATAATGTGGCAAATCACTTTGTGCGATAAATCTTTTATTTGCTCCTGGCTGCCTGCAGAGGTGATGCAATAGATGTATTCTATACAATATACTATACTATAGAATAGAGAAAGAAAACTCGTGGATAATCATATTTTCTAAATTGAGTTATGATCGTGCACGAAAGGGCCGAAACACGTCACTTCTTGTGATTGGATTGGAAACAATAAACGCGCGCGCAGAGGGTGCAACTTTAAAAAATTCATTGCACTTACTCTGGCTGGCTTGGCTGCCATTTCTGCGGATTTTGCCGTAAATTTATTTATGCCTTGCATCGGCCGCCGATCTATACACGTACTACAGTACATGGTGCATGTAGTAAAGAATAATGCGGCGAGCGCACTCGCTGAAAACTTTATTGTCCCAATGAAAAGGCCGCGGAATAAAACTAATACTTCTTTGGTGAAGCAATAATAAATAAAGGGGAGCAGCGAGCACGCGGTTTTGCACACAAGCGCAACCTACACGATTCCATTAACTATTAAATCCGTAAATCGAATGTGCCATAACTTTTTTCAGAATCGTTCAGCGCTGGCAGAATGCTGTTGGTTCTGTACTTGTCGAAAGTGGCGGAAAGCTTTTTAAATCTCCTCCACTTCATCGAGCTATTGACCGCAAGTAATTTAAGACTGCGGCACTACCAATTTAACTTTTCGAAACAAGAACACTTCTGTTTTATTCCAGTGTCAATAAAAAGCTCTTTTTCTGCAAATTTTATTTTATTTTTAAGTCATTAAAAGAAAGTAAACTTTTATTCGGCTTAAATAAAAAGACAAATTTATAAAAAAAAATTGCTACGATTGCCGTTTTCCGTTGTTATAATGCGAGGAATACTTTACAAGTGCTTAAATTTAAATATTTGACGTCTGTATGGATGCTAAAACAGTGAAGCATTTTTCCGGGGACAGTCTTAGCAAGTGTAGTGCAAGCAGCTTCCACGTTTTAAGCTGCACATCCTGGCTTTAGATGCATGTGTTGCATTCGCAGAAGAAACTATGTCGCTAAATCCGTCGAAGAGCACGTTTGGCTGGTACGTATAACGTATAACTGGCGGTTTTCGCGCTATTCCCTGCTAACAAAATCTCTACGCAAGTGGGTTCTTAATAAACCGTCGAGTGAGATTTCAAACTTGAAGAAGATTTGCGAACTTTACATGTTCACCATATGAAGAAGATATTATTTGCAAGAAAAAAAAACTCGAAACTTTCTTGTAAAGTATTTAAAACAGATAAAACAAAAAAACAAAATGCTGGAAACTTTAAAATTGCGCAGCTTTAATCAATTTTGCGTAAATTTCGTGGCAAATCGAAACGGACGAAAACAGTGGTGTTTTCTGTAAAAAGCATTTATAACAAACTGATTTCTCTATGGATACGTGTGAGTGTGTGTGTGTGTGTGTGCGCGCACTGTTTAAATTTAACACGTGCTAACTTAATTAAGCGAGCGTGTTTTCAAAAGGGTTTTGATTAATTCTGCCCCCGTTCGTTCGTTCTGTTTTCAAGCTTTACTCCCAATGTAGAGGTATTATTTACACGTCTCGCAGTTTGCGGCAAATAGAGACCGGCGGCTTGTGCGTGTCGACCTCGTTGTCAGAAATATAAATTTTATACTTGCGCGCTATACGCTTACTCCGTTTGTTCTTCATTTTGTTTTTTATTGTTTTTTCCGTTTCTTTTTGTTTTTATTTTTGTTTTTGTTATGAAACGTGCGAACCTAAATTGACCCTTTTCCTTGTTTTTGCTTTCTTACGGTTCTTCCTCTAGTTTTGCAAGAGATTATCCGCTAGCGCAAAAGTACCGAAAGTAATAAGGGTTTAAATCATAATACGTCTGTACTATACGAGTACATGACAAAAAGGATGTACATAGTGAAAATTTCACGTTTTTTGCGAAAACAAATGAATTTATGTTTATTTTTTGGGGCAAAAAGCGTTTCGCTTTAAATTAATCTTTACTTAGGACGAACGAAAAATATTGCAAGTAGGATTTTTGCGAGCGCAGATTTTTCTACAGCTCGTCTTTTTTTCCGCTTTGTTGTTCGCGATGTAGCTACTGTATGTGCACACGCAGTCAAAAGTCCTCTCGCATTAACGAGCTTTTGTTTGCTTTGTTCATATGCAAGGCACATATTCGTTTGCAAAATTTACACACTTTGAAACGTCCTCTCGAACGAGAGGCGTTTTTCTTCTCTTTTTTATTTATTTTTCTGTTGTTTTTTCCTTTAATAAAGTAAAAATCTGTGTAGTTGTTAAAATTTCTCGGCAGTGTGCATTTTTTTTTTTTTTTTTAATTTAGTTTTGCAGTTTTAAATGAAAGACGGAAGAGTAGTTAAAATGCGGCGTCTATAACTTAGCTTTTATAAAACTGTGATAATTAATTTTTTCCGACTTGTGCTTTGCACATCACAGTAAAGCGTGCGCACAGTACAGCGTGTATTTGTCCATGTCACTTGGAAAGGCTCCGAATGAGCGGCGGGCTGGAAATTTTAATTAAATTAAATATATAAACACAAATAGGTTGAGTAAACGACTTCGTTATTTATATAGCTCCGAGCACTACTGATATTAATATAATTAATATTCGCGTTTGGTTTTCATATATATTTATAATTGCAGCCATGGTTTTCATTGCACTGTGCCATTTTATTTTCCCGTTTACGGCCGTCATTAACAAAAGCTCAACGCTTAAAGTACTTCAGCTTTATTAATGCTTTCAATTTTTTTTTGTTTTTGTTTTTTAACGTTTCGTTTATTTGCTGATAAATTTTTTGTTGCTATTTAAAAAAATGTTTTTAAACCCTTTCTGAAATTATTTTTTGAAAATATTTTTTCTTTTTTCTTTTTTTTTTTATTGGCAATATTAATTTACTGAAAATATTTATTGTTTGTGTATATATCAGAAAAAGATTCTTTTGTCATTCAATCGGAAATAAAAATTTATTTTTGCGAAAGACAACTTTAGCAATTCATACATATAAATAAAGTAAAACGAAATAGGAGAAAGTATAAGTTTTTCTGTTATGATACGTAAGTCCAGTCGTAAATGGCGTACGTTAAAGATTTAATGCCGAGTGCTTATAAACGCGACAACTTTTTTATTGGCGCGAAGTAGCGACACATCGGTGGCGCGTGATAAATTTTGAATTATAGCCCACATATTGCGAAGCGGACAATTTCGATTTATTGTACACAGTTACTTTACTTTCCCGGCGCTTTCGCCTCGCTGCTACTCTCTACCGATACCGCTGCCGCTGCCGCTGCTATAGTGGTGCAACATTGTGCGCCCTTTAGTAACCCTATCTTTTCCTACATCGAATAAAGTTAAACAGTGTGTTACAATGTGACATCCAGAGACTGCTTTACCGCTATATATTCCCACATCGGATGTCTGCTCGGATAAATGTATATAAAGTACACACACGCACACAAATGTGCACACACACATGCACTCGTACACCCGCTGAATGGGGTTGCCGAGGAATGCTCTGCTTGCAGGGACGTCGCATTTCTCTTTTCTGTGCGTCTTTTCATAAATTTTATTTACGATGTGTTAAAAAAATTGGTATTAAAAAAAATAATAAATAAATAAAGGGCAGTTTTTTAGGCAAAGAAAAAAAAATTTAGAGAAAACTAAATGAAAAAGTAGATTTGGCAATTCTGACGTTCTCTTTTATTGCTTTTCGATGTATGCTCGTATACCCATTAATAGCTTATATTTCCAACCCTCGGCCTCCCTTAAAACAAGATGTTCCCACTTCTAGTATATAAGTGGTAATGGACATTTCACGAGATTACGTTTCATATATAGGCACTGAGCTAAGCACTCGGGAGGCACTCTCTGGAAATTATCATTCTGCCTTTTTGATAAGTGTACTATAAGCCAGCCGGTTGATGTATAGATAGATTGCAAAGTGCGAAAGTATAGTTTTTTTTAAGCGTCGCGACGCTTCCGAGCAAATAAGGACGCAATAATGACGGCCGGGAGAGAGGAAGAGTTCTTATTGCGCGCATGTTTATGAATTAATTGGTTCGTACACTCGAATAAGGTGGACTATAGTAGAGGCACTCGCAGCAATTGTGCCACGAAGACTCAAGTGCCCAATCTTGGCGGCAACATGCGGAAAACACGTACATTTGTTGGCTCCCATTGAAAACTGAGCATCGCAATTACACGCAACGAACGCACGCGAATTATTAACCCCCCCTGTTCGCTTGCATTTATTTTTTACTTTTTTTTTTGTTTGTTTGTTGCTTTCTGCACTACGGTATATGAAGCATATAAAACCGGAGGGTGGATGTTTTTATGTGCCATTGTTACCGTTTCTATGGACTGTACTCTTGCATATAAGTGCAATGGCTGCATCGCGAGGGTTAATAATGCACCGCGTAATTAATGCCGATGTTGCTGATGCATACAGTACTTGCCTCGAAATTGGATGCAGTTCTTTTTTCTATTTTTTTTTATTATTTTCCAATGTGTATACAATATAGGTTTTTAACAATTAAAACTTGTTTGTGTATCATTAAAAAATTACAATTTATATGCGCGTAAGAGTTTTCCAATTAATTTTGCACTGACGGAAATACTTTTAATGTTTGTTTAATATTAATTAAATCGAGCACACTTGTTATTGTACTTGCACTCTGTGGCTGTAATGATGCTGTGTTGCTAAGGAATAATATCGCGCGGAGTTTAGAGACGTTTCCATCAGCCATGGTGACTTTACGATCAAAAGCATAAAGCATCGCCTGGCTAATAAGCTTCACATCCATTATGCTAGCAGTATTACCTCCATTTTTTAGAATTTTCTTTTAAGGCTTCTTGGTAAATTGCAAGATCTCTTAAAGTTTCTGTTTTAGATCGATTTTTACAAGAAACTAAAAAACGTTATCCTTAATTTTCAATTCGTTTTTATTCAGTTTATTTTTATCATATTTAAATAATTAATTTAAACTTTTATTATTTGTTTTTAACCATCAATTAAAATCAATTAAAAATAATTCCAAAATTATTCCGTAGTAATAATTGTAGAAGCAGCAAATGCAATAAACTTTTTAAAAGCGAAACGACGTTCAGTTTATTCGAAATAATTAATATTTAATTGATATTCTAACAAAGTATTCGTTCCATATTTGAACTGATGAAAATAGTTATTATAAAATTAATTAATTAAAATAAAATAAATCTACTACTGATTGGATGGTAACTAAATATGTTTTATTACTTTTTATTGTTTTTGTTTTCCCAAAAAAAAATCGTTTATTATTCAGTAAAATTTTTATTATTAATAAATTATAAGTAAAATAAAACTAACGCAGTTATCCTTTATTAAATGATTTTCGGTTTCTTTTGTTAAAACTAAAAGAAATTCTAATTTCTTTTTTGGTTCTTTGTAAGAGAAAATAAAATAAAATAAAATTCTATTCGACGGACGCTTTTTGCGCGCTCCGTGTTTTCCTTTTTTTATTAGCTTTTGGTGGAAAACGTAAAATATCCCACAGGTATTTACGCAAATTAAGAAAAGCATCCAAACTTGGCATTTTTCCGCTGTTCGTTTTGTTTTTTCTGTATTTTATTTGTGTTTTTCTGCTTTCCTGCCTCTCTTCTCTGGGGGCAAATTCCTTTCATCGCCCATGTGTCGCGACTAAGTCATGCAATAAATTAGTGTTTGCTTTTATTTTTCTTGTAATTTCTTTTTCGGTAATGCGAAAAGTTGAATTTCTTAATATAAAGTACTTTGTTTTTTATTAAAAAAAAACGAATTTTGTATTTAAGAGACTCTTGGCGAATGTATAGAGATTAATTCTGCTTACGTTAGCAATCGAACCGGTGCAGTATATTCGATAGTGTATATGGGAAATTGGATTCTTGGCGTGCGTTCGCGAAACAACACCAACTTGTGTCTTAACAATTGAATTTCTCAATTTGCACGAACACACCTGTGCATTCGTGCATTCGCCGTGCTGGCGAGTTTCTTCGGCGGCTCGTGCCTCGCCTCGTTTAGCCCTCCAACACTACTAGTAAAACGCCACTTGTTCCTTATGGCCGCGTGCTGTGCCTGCCATCGCCCCCGTCGCTTTATTCCTCTTTCGTTTATTCGAACTGCGAACTCTGTGCTTTCGTGTTTAGATCCCGTCTTGTCATCATATGTCGAAGATGGTGTGCGATTAGAAACGGGAGAGCCGTTTTCGCAGAAACTTTTACATTGCCCTTGGAATTGTTGCGGCAGCATTTAATGCGAAATAAGTCGATAGTTAAACTGGTTAAGATAAAGATAATTGGATTCCCAGGCCGTAGAGTTTCGACTCGTGAGCAATTCCATTTAAGCTCTGCGAATTGGTTTAGTTTAGTCTCGCATCCACTGCACACGCGAAACATACAAATGATTCCCCCTTCATTACGACATGCGAAACTTTTAATTGCAAATATTTGCAAATTTTTTTTTTCTGCTTTTTTTTTCAATCGTTTGATACGTGTCGCTTTTTTTCAATTTTTATTCAGTCAATTGCAGGGTCCTTTGTGCTTTTTTAAACCAAAATAAAATCTGCCAAATCAAAGCAAGTCTAATATTAAACAAATAAAATAAAATGAAATATTGTTTGTTTGTTAAACAGCCATTAAAAAATGTTTTAATTCCCTGCAGTTAAGTCCTTAATTTCTTTATTGTAAATTTAAATAAATGGCGTAATTTACTTTTAATATAATTTCGCGTGTTTGTTATGTCCCTGGGGAGACGCTCAGACAGCTTTCCGGCTTTCAGCTCCTCTTATATTGTCTCGCTGCCGTTTCTTCGGATAATAATCGCCTGTGCAAATCTTTCGCACGATGCGAAAGATATGTGAGCGGTGTGTTATTGTTGGCGTGCGTGCAGCAGATATTCATACGAGCGAGCGGATCCCGCCCGCACGCTGGGAAAAAGCGTCCTGCCATAACTAAAGCTAGGAAACGCTATACACCCGGGACCCGTGGGTCTCTTAGTGCTAAACATCCTTGTCAACAACAATAAACGTCCGTTTGTTATGTCGGCAGTGCCTTCGCCGTCGGACGACTGGCTCGGCTGGCTATAACGTGTCCCGCGCGCTCCGTGGAAATGGCTCGCCCTCAAGACACTGAACTCACTCTCTTTCATCCCCATTTTCCGTTTTCCTCCTTCGCTTTTTCTTCTTTGTCCCGCCACGTCTGTCCATTTATACACATTTGCGCGTCACGTGTAATGGAAAGTAGCATGTGTTCTGCGGACACAATAGATCCTAGCAGTCATCCAGGATATGGATTTCACTTTTTCTCTTCTAATAAAAAAATAAAATCTTCCCGGTCTTCTTATTTAGCTGTGGAACTGTGCAGGGTAGACTAGTCAGATGCGGAAAAGTTTTTAATTCTATTTATGGTTAAAAACAATATTTTCTGTTTTTTTTTTTTTTTAGAAAATCAAAAAGGATGAAAATTTATTTAATAAATTTACAAAAGCAAGGGAAGGGAAAATGTAATTTATTATTTTATTATTAGTTTATTTTAGATGTTTTGCCTAAAGTAAAAAATAATCTAATTTTCCAACCAATATACTTTGGTTAATTTAATAATAAATCTCCCGGCTAATTGATTTTAATTTTGAAGTTGTTTGGCGAATGTTTACAATGTTGCCAATATAGAAAAATTGATTGAATCGAGTGGAGTTGTAGGGGGGTCGGCGGACCCAAGTCTGTCGTTATGTTTATAATCAAATTTCGCAGCCCTTTTTGCAGATACAGCTACTATAAAAACAGATTGTTAGGTGAATCGGGCGTTCGAACCTTTTAATTCCCAGCGGATGTGCTACCAAATCGAATCTAATGCTCCTAAGTTAAATTTCCAAGTAATAGATTCCCCTGCTCCAGCAAAGTTTTCACAAAAATTGATTCTCTAAACGTGTAAACTATTTTAAACTATTTCTAGTAAATTTCAACATTAATAGCATTTAAATATAATTTTCCTCAATAAAAATAGGGAAATTGAAAAATAGTATGCAAATTAATTGGTAATTTTTGCCGTAATCAATTTGAAAAGTACGCGCCGAGATTTGTATCGCGACAAGTTTAATTAATTATTGTTTCTGCACCCTCGCCCCGCTCTTCCGTCTCCTTTGTCCGGCTCGCTTTTTACACCTCGGCGGAAAGTTGGTGGCGTTCTTTGTGCGCTCTCTTCGCATCTGCCTTCTTCCGTTCCCGTGCACTCTGCGTGCAGGATAGAGGATGAAGTGAATCCTTGCGGCAATAAATTCCCCTCAAGAGCAGATAAGTAAGTGTCGCGCGACGCGAAAAAAAAAAGAGAAAACCCGGCATGCAACGAGGTGAGGTATTTGTCGTAGTCGCGATGTGTCGAAGACAGTTTATCATGTGGGGTGAGGCACCCCCGTCGAGACCATTTGTCCTCTACATCTACCGTTCATCTTCCAACACTAATCGTTTTTTAATTTTTTTCCTTTTTCCTTAGTTTTTTTTAGCTTTTGCTTTTCCTAGTTTAAAAAATATATTTTTTAATTATTTTTATTTTTTTTATATATAAAAAAGGAATTTTTTCTTTATTAAGAAAATTATTGTTTTTACATAAATTCTTTATTTGTAATTTCACCTGCAAATTAAACAATAAATTATTCGCCGAGAACATCCAATGTAATATTTATTTAGAGCCAAACGGAAAGCAGTAATTACTCGGAACGAAACCACGCGTGCTTAGTTAAACACCGCCGCAATTATCGCAGCAATTATTTAAGTGAACTCGGAATACATTCGTTCCCATCTGCACCTACTCCTTATTATTAATAACAAGGAATAAGTTCGGGCATAAGTCGTCGTCTTCTATGCGACAACCATAGCGATGGTTGTTAAAGCAGGGGGGAAGAAGCAACGAGCTTTTAAACTGTTACGTGCGTAACCGAATTGCCGTCAGTGCCGTCAGTGCGAAGGATAATAAATGCACCTTGATAAGGATTTCAACGTCGTTAGACGTGGTGCGAAACCCGCAGTGTAACACATCGAAGAAAAAGCGCACAGAGCGCCCGAGCCACTATAGCAAGGAAGGGAAAAAAGAATAAATGCGACCACGAATTTGCTTTGAATTTAAGGACCTTTCTATTATTCGCAAAAAGCTCGCGTATTAGTCTCTGTCTCTGTATACTTTGCGTCGTTTTCCATTGAAAACTTCAGCGTCTGGCTGTGTGCGGTGTATATTGCGCGCGACGGCGTTCCATCTTCCTTCTGCCCAAATATTTCCCTCATTTTCCACATTATGGAAATGTTGGCGCGCATAAGTGAATTACTGCATGCTACTGCTGCGAGTAGTGCTGCTCTCAGTGCTTGTATTAATTTATATTTAGAGGAATTCGTCGCTTTCGTCTTTGTAGCGTCGCCGCGCGGTGATAACCCAATTAATTAAGAAATATTTATTACGTTGTCAACGTTCGTTCGCCTCCTTGCCTTGCTTTATGGAAGACGTGTACAGCCACGCACACCCATATGTACAATGTATGTACTATGTAATGTACATGGGATATGTAAGACATGATTAACACTTTACTTAGAGTACGAGTACTGTGGAAGAACGTTGCCTGCGATTTCCGTGCTCTGTAGCTAGACGCTTCAGGCACGCCCTTATTCTCTAATATCTTTCTGTTTAATTAAACCCATCAGTGCTCTTTGAAATCCACTTATAGCGGCATGCGTGCATCTCGAAATTTCAAGCGTTTCAAGTGCTTTCAAATTGTATCAAACCAAATCACTTTTTTAATTGTTTTCTATTTTTTTAGATATTAAACGTGCATAGAATGTTAATTTTTAAAGTTTCTTTGTTTTTATTTGCAATAAATAAGTATTTTTTTGCAGAATTTAAATATTACACTTGCAACGTATTGCAAAGAAATTAAAATTTGCTTCCCCTATTAATTCAGTTTGATAAATTTATTAAAATTGACTGATTCTTTAAATTTTTAAATCAATTTTATTTAATCATTAACAAAGCAATATCTCGAAAATTATTCATTAGTTATTTGTTTTTCAGATAAATTGAAATATTGCAATTCCTTAAATAAATCTAATCTAAAAATAATTACTTAATATCTCAATAAATCAAAATATTAATTAATTAATTTCAAAGAAAACTTTATTTTAATTTAAAAAAAATTGAATTATATTTAAATCAAAATTTTTAGACAACTTTATTTATTACTTGTTTATTACTAGCAATAATAATAATTGTAATAATTTATTACGATTTAAATACCTTGAAATTGATATGTCACTCCAACTTAAATTATTGGTCACAGGGGTGGAAATGTAGTTCTACATCTAAAACTTTAAAATTGGTTTTCCTCTACTTAATAGTTAGCGGGTTCGATCATTTTTACTTAATTTAATCCCTTTACAACTTTGGATGGTGCAACTGTTTTTATTGTTTAAATATATTTACATTTTTAAAAATTTTAACATGTTTAAATATTTTTTTTATTATTATTTTTGTATTTTATTATTTTAATATTAAAGTTAAACTTAAAAAAAATGAATTAAAAAATAATTATACAGTTATAACACAAAAAAATCTTCTTATTTGAAGAAATATTAATTGCGTTTTTTATAAGGGCGTCATAAAGAGTGTGAATTCGTGCGTTAGATAATAGACACAAAGGGGAACCGCAAAGGGATGAAAAGGTACTCCAAATAAAATAGGCGCACACACAGAAACACACACTCGCGCACACACACACTGATACAGAAACAGCGATCGTGCGTCGAATGTTTCGATATATTAGAGCCGCGTTATATACGAGCTATACCTATAGCACGGCGGCGGTGATTTTCGTTTTTCGGATGGAGTTGCCTATCGAGACGAAATCACAATAAAATATAAGTTTATCTGCGTGCACTTTCGGCAACGACACGGCAAGCAGGAATTCACAAAGAGAAACCCGTAGAGCCTGGCCCGGCAACGGCGTGAGCAGAAGAGAGAAGGAGCGAGATGAGGGCTTTTACGGCCTCGTAAAAATACACAGTTTGTTGCGAGATAAATCGAGAAGATAAGAAGGGCGAAGGTTGCGGAACGTGCACCTGAAAATCGCCGGCGCGAAGAAATTTAATTAAAATCTTCTCCTTCTTCTATATATATACTCTTCACATACACACACTCCCACGCACACATACAGACACCCATGCAAGTACGCGAAGTGAGTTGAACACTTTCTTCATTCTCTCTTTCTCTTTCTTGCTCTAAGTTTAGTCACCTAAATTCCAACTTAATTTTTATACACACCCTTTACTTTACTTTTCCTGTTGGTGTTTTGTTTTTTCTGTTTCTTTTTGCGGTGTCTTGACCTATGAAGTGGCTTTTGGAAAGTGGGACGCGTCGCATGAACCCCTCACCTTGTTACCCGTTGCCCGTTACGTTCCACCGACGAGCCACCCCCGTCTCAGTTGCTTTAATTCCGAACAAGTCCCCCGAGTCGCATATACACCTGCAATATACGGCATTCCGCTTTTTTATCTCGATTTGCCAAGCTAAACTGAGGGTTCTTAGCCCTGCACGCGTCACATAACATTCGTGAAATATCTTTCGGAAATTATTTTTTAATCTTTTAGTTTTTCGGAGAATCGAGAATGGAATAAGGGCATCGCGCTAGTAGAATAAAGTAGAATACTCGAAATATTATCTCTCCATTTGGCAGATTAGTCGCCCCGCTCCGACTTTCCACGCAAAGTTATTTTTCAATAATAAAGTGCTTTAATTAGTCGATAGGATTTCCTCTTTTGCATCCTTTGCGTTCTTCCTGTCGCCCGATCGTTATCGCAATTTTTTATCCGGCTTTATTCTTCAATGTACAGGGTATTTTTGCAACTTTTGCAATAATTCTTTTATATTTGAATTATTATTTTTTAATTATATTGCCGATTTCTTTAAATTAAATATAAGATTTCTTGTGAATATTTTTTATTTGTGAATGTAAAATTTTGTTTACTTTGATAAAAGAAATATGACTGGAAATACTGTGGGAAAACACACTGTATGAAAGGAATATTATGCGAAATTGAAATTGGACGCAAAGTTTCGCCAACAGAATTTATCGCGTCATTTCTTATTAGCGTTACGCGGTGCTTCTCCTTTTATTTATATATTTTTTTCCTTTCGTCCGCGAAAGAAGAGGAAGAAAATCTCGAAGGAAAAGTAACAAGGAACGACTGGTAAGCTTTCTTGGTCGCGCAAATTGACGCGCGGTACGCTTATTAGACTCGTTCCAATTAAAAACTTTTTTCGTTTCAATTTTACGCGTATACTATACATATGCAAGGTATCCATTGAAGGAGCAACATAATTGCGTTTCTCTTGCTTTTCTCCACATTAACGTCTGTCTATACAAACATATACAGCTATATACACAAACACATAGATACATTGAGAAGGTGGATGCTTTGTTAGAATGTGTGTGAGTGTGTGTAAGCGCACTAATGCTTCCACATATCGCTCAGATGGGAGCGACTTTCTGACAGGTGATGTTGCGCGATGTTATTGCGGATTTGTCTAAATAACCTTTACTGCTGATGGAATTTAATTCGGATTCTTGAAATGCCCTTCAATCCATCCATTTCGGTCGCTTATAGTAATAATCTTTGTGAAAAGGTCGCTTGTAATAACAGTAAACTCAATTGTTATTAAATCGCTTTATTTGGGTTTCCAAAGGGTGAACAGTAATTATTTTACGACAATTGTATTGTCAATTAGTTTGTAAAATATAATTTTAATTCTTTCTTTTTTTATTAGAAATTATGTTTTAATTAATTTTTTTGAGAAATATTTAAAAATGTCTATGTGAAAGCGCCGGTCAAATTAAGCACACTTGCAAAAAAAGTCATGAATCAATGAAAGTTTTCTTTTTTTTAAATTATTTATTGATTATAAAATGCAAAAATAAATAAATTTACTATTTAATAAGTGAATTCAATGTTGCAATATTTTGTAATGAAACTAAATTCTGTGTGGACGAAGTGCATTGCATCCATACAAAATTAAAAGATATAAACTTGGCTGTTGAGAGCTAGCGAGAGCCGGCGAAGAGGGAATATTTAATTTCAGGAATTCTTGTCGGAAATTCCCCGGGTTATTTTAATTATTGTGTTCGTCGCGATGTAATTGCATGCAATACTGTGTGCTGGCTGACCCCCGGAGTCTTTGGTTTAGTCATTTCGGTGTGAAACGAGTCTTGGACTTTACGAGCAACGACGCTCCGCGCCACCATAAGCGTTGTTTCCACTGCCTGGCCGCCTAGTTTCCTCGTGGCTTGCTTGCTTGCTTGCTTGCATATTACCACTGCTTCCGGAATAATTACGCTTCGACACTATAAAAATTTCAATAAAAACTCCCTCGATTCGCGTCGCAGTCGCCCCCGCGACGACCGTCTTTCTCCGACCGCAGCCCCGGCTTCTTTCTCCTTTTTACACACAACACTTCTTTGCATATCTTTTCATGTTCTAATTTACAATTGTAATGTGTTCCAGTTGTGCCCGAATCGGTGCGAATAATAGGCAACGATGGCGTCACGATGGGCAATGCGTCAATGCTGGGACCTTTGGACGAGGGCACCCAAGTGGAACTTATCTGCGAAGCAAATGCAGGTCGACCCGTTCCCAAAGTTTCCTGGTTCAATGGAACTAAGCCACTTAAAGGTAACATTACTATTTCATTAGTTGCTCTTTTACTCGTTTTCTTTTTTTTTTTTTTTTCTTTAATTTAACAAACTTTGATTATTTCCCTTTTCCTGTGTTTTGTATTTATTCTTGGAATTCATTATGTATGCAAACAATACCGTTTGTAAATAGCTTTTTATGGACGTCAGAAAAAAAGTAATTGCAATTATTATTTTCATTCGGGAGATTTCATTCAAAGAAACGCATTTCTAAAGAACATATATACTCGAGTTCTTCATTTCATGCTTTTATGTTGTTATGCAAGACGCAATCACAGTACATGAAAGCATTTTTAGAAGCTTACTTTTTTAAATTTGTGGAAGTAATTTACTCAGAGTATAAATGCAAAATATAAATATAACATAATTGTTTTACCTATTCTTAGAAGTTTCTCAGTTTTTGTTCTATTTACTTGTTTTTTAATCTATAAATACTTAGAAAATGACAATAATTACATTTTTCCATTATAAAAGAGTATAAATTTAAAATATTTAAAATAAAATTATTCATTTTTAATAAACTAAACATCTGATCTATATTACTTTTCAAGTGAAACTGTATGTATAATAAATTAAATAATTAAAAGGAAAAAATCCCCGGAAATTCCGGTGTAGATCCGCGCCAATATATTCCGGCAATTCCAATTCTAAAACCTACACAATGTACATGATTCAAAATACTTAAGCTCTGGATATTGAAAAATACATAATATGAAAATTTGCCAAAGAAGAAAATGATAAAATTTATTACCACTTAATCAAAATTACCAACGAGAAAAGAATCGAGTTTTTACCTGAGGAAAATCTCGAGAGACCGGCAGTGCATATAAACGACTTTAGGAACGCGACAGTTTAGTTGGATAATGGGAGAATCTGGGCCTTGCTAGGCCCAATCCTATCTTAATGTTTTTGCTTATAACTATTCGTTTAAATTACAACCGCAGCACTATTTTATGGCGAACGTCTTGGGGCGCGAACGACGTCGGTATCTTCGCCCCCTTATTTGCAACGCACCAGCACACACACTTAAGTATCGTGTCAATGTGTGTTTGTGTGAACTGCGGTAAAGTTTAAGCTTACACACAAACACACACATATATACATTCCCAAATACAAACAGATAAGTAGATATAGTCATACACACACACACACACACAGCATCAAAATAGTGGATGTAGTATGTGCGGGTCTGCGGACGTGATTCACTAACGTAATGGCTTTCTTATTCATCGTACTTGGCGACCCGTCCTAAATATCATTAGCGACTATCTCGTTTCCATTGGCGAAAGAACCGAACCGTTCAACTAGCGAATCTGTATCGCTCACTTACATACCCAAGTGAGAACACTACGGATTATCTTCTTTTTCCCTTCTTATGCAGAGCTCTCTTAGTGTTTTTTCCATGATGTGTTTCCAAATCCATTTATGCAGTTTAGTTTTGAGTATTTTGACTTGTAATTTAAATGTTTAATTTAAAAATGAATTGGAAATTTTGAAAAATTGAAACTATATGGAATCAAAAAAATAACTATCGAAAAAAATAGAAGAAAAAGAGCATTAACAATAAAAGTGTGTGCGAAGAGTAGATTTAGAAAGTGAAAAATATATATCCGCGCGCAAACATTCATATAAAATTTTAATCAAGTCATAACTCTTTATGCAAGTGTGCTCGGCTGTAGCGAGAGCAGGTCGAGAGAGGGCTAGCTGGCGAGAGCGGAGGCGGCAGCAGCCAGCAGCCGTAGCAGCGTATTATGTGAAACCGCGCATGAAGCACTTCATAAGAGGGTAACTCAATCTCCTTAATCCCGGATAACCTGAACCATTTTTCACCCTTGATTAAAACAAGGGACGTGTCAAATTTACGTTCATTAATGCGGCCCCGACTTTGGACACTCGCCTCATCTCAGCCGTGGCGGACGGGGCGAGCTAGCTAGCTACTAGCTAGCTAGGCGAGAGTTGAACTGAGCGGCCACCATCCACTTTCGCGCGCCAAGAAACACACCCCTTTGTGAAACGATTCCTTTTGCCCGAGAGCGCTGGCTGGCTGCATGCACCACTCTGCAAAGTCTCTTCCCTCGCCGCTGGAAGAGCGAGGAAGCCAAGCCGTATATTAATTTTGTAATTAGTTCCGACTTTAACGCGCCTACAACTACATTGTGCGCCGAAACTTTTTCGCACTTTTTCTAGAAGCGCAGCTCTACGGTCGCCCCAAACTCTTTTTGATTAACGGTTTCACTTCAACGGAAATAATCATCTAACTGGGGGAAAATGACGAAAAGAAGGCGTTAATTAACCCTAAGATATTTCTTCCAATGTTTTCGATGATTATTTCTTTCATACTCCATCTGTCCCAAATTATGACACATTCTGTTTTTTTTTTTATAAATATTTTTTAGATTACTAATTTACAAGTTCGTTAATTGATACGTGACTCAGTTTTTTTTTTCTATACTTTATGCTGAAGTAAAAAATGTAAAATTTCATTTTGCTGGTCACAAGTTAGTTTTTTATTTATTTCTTATCTACCACTATTTGCATTTATTATATCTGCCTTATTTTTTTCTTAACAGATGCGATTTTAAATTTATGTTTTTGTAAATGTTGAATAACCACGATGCAAGCAGAATTCAGTATGATGTCAATTTATTTTCTTTTATAACTCCCTAATTTTTCTTCTGTTTTCAATTTTTGATTTTTCTTCTATCTAATTCTTGGTTTACCTTGTCTAATCTTCGTTATATGTATATTTTTTTAGTTCTAATGAAGAGATAAATAATTATCCTGAATTTTTAACTTAAGAATAAACTGATATCATACTGAATTCTACTTCCATCGTCGTTATTCATTCTTTCATTAAATCTCCAAGCGTTACCTCCTCAACATTTATGTTTTTGATTCTTTTTGAATGAATTTTGAAAAACTGTTGAAAAAAAAATTAAGAAGTGCATATCAAAATTTGGAATCGAGAGAGAAAATATTTCTTAGTTCATCTTAAGGGTGACTTTTATTTAAAATTTACAATTGAATTTTATGTGCCAATTTTAATTTGCCAATTAACTGTCTAGCGAATTACGCTCTAAATAAAGCTTTAGTTTTCAAGTCGACTGAAAAGGCGAAACTACTTCAGAATTACAGTCTGGAGTCGGTAATGTGGTTGATAGCAGCTACACACACACACACACACACATTTCCACAACCACCAACGCTATCTTCTGCACCGCCATCCTTTTACATGCATGCACTTAAACATCCATACAAATGTATATAGAAATACACACACACACAAGCATAACTTTGTTCAAGTCTCTTCCGTATAGGTGTGTATATGTATATTAGATATATTTAGTGTAAATGTATTTGAGAGAAGACGGCGCAGTGGTGGTGGTGAGAGAGAGCAGGAGGAGTTCTGAGGTTGGGGATTTGTGAATCCGTAGGCGTTGCCTCGGCCATAAATTCACTAAATACGTGCAAGATTAAACCACAAATCGCTGTTGTCTTACGGCTAATTCATTTATATCGATCGCGTCTCGCGTATATATCTCTCTCTCTCCGTGTATAGTATAAGCGGACACCCACACTGCTTTCGTCGGGAATTTATTATAACGCGCCGTTTGTGTGCAATTGTGTGAGAGCCACGATGCACACTTTATGCCGCCGCCGCTGCCGCCGCCGCCAGGATTTGCGACCCAAAATTGCACCTCCGCAACTTATCGGGCAAACATACACTAATTGAGTGTATATACGCTCTCTCTGTCTCTCTCTCGCATCTTGTTTGTTGTGTACACAATTCACACACATTTACACAGTCGCCTGTAATGCAATCGCGGAACCTAATCATTCAATTTCAAGCATGAGCTTTCGTGAAATGCGATTATTATTACTGATATTTTGCAACGCTTGCCTTTGTATTTTCTTCTTCTTCTTCTTCTTCTTCTTGTTCTTATTCTGGTTATTATTCTGATGGCAATGGCTTCGGTGTTTATCTGCGCTAGTTTGCCTAGTGCTGCTTTTAAAGGATTATAAGTCTAATATAAACTAATTCGATTTAACCCCGTGCGCGCATCACATATTTACTCTCTGTATACGTTGCAAAATGAGGGCTTTTAAAGGTAACAGCTTCGTTATGAACATGCGAGCGCATATTTAAAGTCCCGACGAAAGAAACCAGTCTCAGGTGTACCCTATACAGGATGTTTTAACATTTTCAAACTATCTCTTTATTCTAGTTTTTATTTAAGTGTAGAAATTTTTTTATTTAGGGCTCTTTCATATAAATTTTAGTTATATTTGTAGCTTGTATATTATTGACCGGCGCTTTCATACCAATAACAACAACTTAAAATAGAAAAATGTTTTAATTTTTATTTTGATTTTTCTTGTTTTATGTTTTCACTCAATCAATACGTATTTAAAAAAATGTAAAGTATATCTTGAATAATAAGTTTGAATATTTATTTATTGTTTTTTTTATCATTTTTTATTTTTTTATTTTTATTTATTTTTATGATATGAATTTCACAATAACTAACAAATAAAACCAAACGACATAAAAGAAGTAAGATATTTGTATCTCCTGTATATGCAAGCAGTATTTAGTAATCCTGGCTCGGTACAGCAAGGATCTATTTGCTGCTGTTAACTTTTATTTGCCTTCTTGTTTGCTAAACAAAATTTTGCATCAAAACAAATACCGTCTCAAGATTTCGTCGCTGAATGGAGAACGTCGCAAGAGCGGAAGTCTAAACCGGTTTGTGTGTACCTACTTCGTTTTTTTATTTTGTTTTGTGTCGTTTTTTTTTGAGTTTTACTTGTTTTGCTTCTTCATATCTCTTTCGGGAAGAGGGAGAATATGTGTCCCGGCGCCTTCGCAGCGCTTCTGGCTTTTGCATACGTGCATACTTCAGTAGTATTCGTTGTTGGTTGTATATTTAAGGTGAATATTTGTTTCTACGGCGAATGTTTCTTTCACGCTCCCAAAAACATCGAAAACAACATTTAATATTTCAAGTATTTACGAGAAGCCTCTTGCATTTATTGAAATTTCCCTCGCACGATTCGCCGTACATTGCGCGGGAAAGTAGGGCAGCAAATATGAGCTTGCTTACTCGCGAGAAAGCTATGGGGAAGCAGGCGCGGAGAATTATAGAAAACCCAAATTGGGTGTAATTTATACGGCGGCGGCGGCGGCGGCAGCGGCGGCAAAAGAAGAGACTATTTACGGACGGTCTTTATTGTTAGTTAAAGTAAACACGCAGCAGATCTCTATATACAAGTATAGGTATATTATGCCGAGCACTTTTCTAATTCACAGTCGCGACCTTTCTGCGCAATAAACGTTTATGGGACGTGGAAAAGTGCTATTTGAAATTGCCTAGCGCGTGGAACTAGCATTATATTGTACACTCGTATAATATCATCTCGGTCTTCTTCTGCTTCTTCTTCCTCCTAATCTTAGGAAAGAGGAAGAAAAAAACTAATCCCATTTGTATTTTTCTTTATATATCTGGATCTGGTTGCCTTTTATAAGCCTATTATTCATTAGTGGGGCCCATACACTGTAGTCGTCTAGTGGAGTTTAAATATTGAAGGTAATTTCCTCGGGTAATGAAACGAAAAGTTGAAACGTTAATAAATTGGGGCGCTTTGTGCGAATAATTGAGCCGAAATTAAAGTGGTCATGTAGGAACTTTTCGCTAAGAATGGGTGGCGAAAAGCATCATTACCTTTATCAGGGGGCTACAATGAGAGACACAATGAGTGCGCCAAACACACTTCTCAGCCATTGTACTTTTGCCGGAATTGGGTTAACGGTGTAGGCGCACAAGTTATCGAGTATTAAGCCGCTCTGCTTAGTGGCGCATATATAAAAGTCCCATTCCGAAGGTATTTTTCTTATCCCGATTATTAACCACTTTTGCAGCTTTGTCTTCCGTGCAAAGACCCTCTTAGTCTTTCGGATTTACTTGGCTTCCAATTTTTTCCTCCGCAATCCGGTTCGTCGCTCCGTTTTTTTTTTTATAGTAGCGACCCTTTAAATGACCCTTCTAATTGCCCATAATAATCGTTTTTCCCAACGCGATCAGAATTTACGCTGACGTTATTGTAATTTCTCATCATTTATTTGTGGAAATTATCCTTTTTTATCGCTTGTTAATGAGCTGATTTTTCAATTCTGCTAAAAAATTGTTTTGCTGACCTGCATTTTTAATACTAATAATAAAATAATAATAATTAAAGAATTTTAAAATTTAACAGAACGGCACCGTTAATGATAATTCTAAGGAAAGTCAATAAATATTGACTTTGTTTGGGGTTTCGCTGCGTAAGTTTTGCGGCCTATCATTAAACGTCCGGTTAATAAAGCAGCGTGCTCGTAATGGGTAATACGAAATTAGCGTGAAATAGTGGCTGCGGTTGTGCGGTGTAATATAAAGCGAGGCGCCAATACAGTGTAATCAGGGATGGAAGAAGGAGTGAACCTCTCTGGGCGCGCAATAAATTGTCGGAATTCTCTCGCCCAAAACGAGTGCAAGTGACTTTTTGGCCCTAAGCAGCCGCACGTTTTCGAATTGTGGGGCGGCAACGGCAACGGCGGTGGCGGTTTCAAAACGGCGTGCCGAATCTATTTATAACACTGTCGTTTGCGCGAACACAGAACGCAAATAATATTCAAATATTATTCATCAGCAAATACAATCGAAGGTTCGTGCTTTTAGCTACTCTATATGCTCTCTGTCTGTATAGTCACAGTATACCTTCAGCAGCAGAAGCGAAGGGTTTTACTATGCATTTGTGTGTGCCTGTGTATGTGTGTGCTTGTGTGTGTGTTGAATTGACGAGAAGCGAGGACTTATTCTCTGCTGCCTTTTGCTATACTAAACTTCTCTCATATCCCGGAGACGTTTGAAAAATATCGGCGCTGCCGACGTGTACTTGCACTTTCCAGCAGCAGCGAATTCGAATTCTGACGTTGAGCAATGAGATTCTCAAAAATATTAAAACCTATACCTATTTTGCTGCGGTCGCCGCCTTTTCCCCAACATTGAATTCTCCCCGATATTTAAATGAGAGGAAAAATGGCGCTGGCTGAGTGCGCGCCTTTACATTTTTATTTCCGCTGTTCTTTGAACTTTGAACTATTTTAATTTTCTTTTGCAATTTTTTAATTAAATTTTCTATTAAAAACCGAAAATTGTGTTTTGAAAACTTGTCATTTTGTGTTTAAAAATTTTATTTAAAGAAAAATGTTAAAAAAGAAGTGTAAAAAAAGCTGGTTTGAAAAAAATGACAGTTAATAACAAGCTGCTGAATGTAAGCCAAATAACACGCAAATTCATATTGAATCAAAGGACCGGAGCAGGGAAAAACGAAGGAGGCGAACGAAGGTTCCTTCGACGAGAAAAAAATCACCGATTTGATTAGTTTCTCTGGATGGCTGTGGCAGAGTTTTCATTATACTCGGAAAAGCGGCAGTGCCAGCTTGCAGTCGAACGCGCGAAGAAAAAGCGAAAAGAAAGAAAGTAAAAAAGGAAACGAATCAGAAAAGGCCATGATTATATGAAAAGGCAAAAAAAGATGGAAGAGCAAATGTATGTGCATTCGGTGCCTGTAATTACACATCTTGTTCGCATATATTAAAGTTTCCCTCATAATTTATGTGCTAATAACTATAATTATATACAGGATATTACAAAGACTGCAAGTTCCAGAAAACAATAAAAATCAAACAATATTTTGGACAAGATGAAAATTTTTCAATGCAATTCACGTAGCGAAGTTTTTGTTTTTTCTATCTGCTCTTTCTATTTAGCCATCAATTTTGTTTTTATCATTGTCATATGAGTGTCCAATATTTTTCCTTGTAGTTGTACACTTATATTTTCTTTCTTGGTTTTTTCTTTTTTTTGCGAAAAGTTCCTCCCATTCTATGTTCAAGTGAAAGCACTATACTACTTATATTCATTCGAGTTCTTTATCAAGCTTTTTGTTTTTCTTTCTTTTTTTTTTATTGGCACGGTTGCTTATCAGAAGCAGGCGTATTCCTTGATTAGATCGCCGCCTCCAATAGTTGCCCGATATAGATTGCGCTGTATTTGACGGTTCGGCTACAGTACTACAGTACTACAGCGAAGAAACCACATACTAAACAACGCTTAGTATTCTATAACTAATCAGCCGGGGGCGGTTAACTGTTACAGGTAATACGAGAGCTTATAGTGCGGGAGGCAGAACCAATACTTTGTTCTTAGATTATATACTGCCCGACAATGGATAAAACAATTTACTACTGTGTATTTTCACTTAAAGTCTATCGTGTTTCAGTATTTTAATTATATTGCTCAAGGGATTAATAATGAACTCATTTTTTAAGTTTTTTTTAATATTTTTCTTTATATTTATTTTTCCAAAATATTGCAAAAATAAAATTTCAACTGAAAATTTAATTATAATTTTTTCATAATAAAGTTATGAAAATTAAATGCAGTTTTTAAAATCATTATATTTTTAATTTTCATTTGAAAAGCTTTGAAATTTTGCAAATTGCAAATTTTTCACGTAAATATTTTTTTTTATAAGAAATTTTTATTTTCACCCTTAAGTCTGATTTATAAAATGAAAGAATATTTTATTACTATAAATATAAATTATTAAAAGTTCATGATTTCTTTAAAAAAACGTAACATTGTATTATATCTTTTACATTGAACCTCCTAAATAGCTTAAAATAGTTTTAAATTATAATCTTCATTAAAATGTAAAAGCCGGTGATAAAAAAACTAAATTATATTGAATAGTACACAATCTCACTTACCTCTCGCCACTAAATGACCACTCCATATCTCTGCATATTTAAAACTTTAACTTAATTTAAATTCGCATGTAATTTTCGTTACATAAAACATAAACTTAAGTAGCCTGTGTTTCACAAATAAAATCCCAACAGCCACATTAACTATATATTTCCTCATTTAATTATGTAGTTAACTTTGAAATAACAAACGATTGAAATTTAAGATAGGGCGCGCGCTATAATTTAACAACCCTTTACGCACCGCAAAATAAAAAAAATAAAATAAAAAGCGGCACATAATCGGGTAAAATAACGTCCATTTATGCATGTGTACGGCGGCGTCTAGCTAGAGCGTTGTGCAGTAAAAATCCGAATGCGAACTTTTATGATATTGCAGTACGTACACGACACGTAAGCAAGTGTGGATGGAATACGAGAGCCGTTCCGTGTATGGTATTATAATAATAAGCGGCACAATTTTTATGGACGCTCGTTAAACAAGTGTTGTGTTGGGTCGGTCTAGTACTATAATATAAGGGCAGATCCCTAGTTTTAGTTTTAGTCCTCCTGCAAAATCCCAATGTATATTTTGTTTGTATGGCGGCGGCGGCGACATTTTTTACCAAACTAAAAAAAAAAAAGCACTAGCCGCTAGCGTAAACCCTATCGCGGAACAATGCTCTGGTATCTATTGCAACCACTAACCGCCACCCCGGCGCATAAAAAATAATCATAAATATAATAATAACGACGACGAAAGGTATGCGTCTCGGTCGTTATATTGGCACTATAACGTTTCCGACTGGCAGTTTTGAATTAAAACGACAATAAACCGCTGAATTTCGTTTATTTTTTTTTATTATTATTTTTTTATTAAGTTTTAAGTAAGTAAATAAATAAATAAAAAAGTTTCAATAATAACTGATGCAAATGTAAATACCGTAAAATAGTAAATGGAATGATTTCTATTGAAGTTCTAGTTGCAGTTGCTATTGCAATTGCAATTATTGACAAGTTGCCACTTTTTATTTAGTTTTTCTGTTCTTTTTTTTTTATGTAATGTGGATGTTTTAAAAGTGATTTAGCAATTTTTTTTTTCATGTAGAAATAATAATTTATTGGAGTGCACTTGCGGCAAACAAAAAATCACAATAATGATGATGATATTTGTAATACGGAAATATAATAAAACGCAAGGAAGAGAGGGCGGTTGGAAAACAGCGACGCGAATGCAATTATTATTGCCATTAGAGAAGTGCGCGCTCTCGTCCTCTTTGCGTCGATTCCTTTTGATGTTTTAACCCTTAAAATGCGATTATTATTTTTCCATGGCGTTTATCTAGCGGTGCGTGTTTGCTAGGAGCGCACGTATACTTTAAGTGTAATTACACTGATTGCGATTACATCTAAATTTCATTTGAGTGTTTAGACACCACTTTTAATTATTTTGCATGCTATTTCTAAATTACTTTCTTCTCCTCTTTTTTTTTACTTTATAATTTAAAACAATATTTAATTTCAACGATAGAAATCTTGTAATATTAAAGTATATAATTTAAATTACATTCTCTTATTCTTTTCCGTAAAAACAGTCAAACTTTTGGAACTTTTAAATTTCAAAGCAAGATTGGCGGAACAGTTTGTTTCCAGGCGAAAGCTGCAACGTTTCTATTATAAGATTGTCTCGTTGCCTGTTGTATTTATAAAATTAGGGCGGATTTAGCAGTACATCGCGTTCTGTTTGTCTTGTTTGTTTCCTTTCATTAGCTCTCTCCCCTTTTCACCGTTCAGCCTAATTATTTTGTTTGCATTATTTTCCTCTCGAAGACGTGTCGGTGTGTTGAGCAGTAATTTGAAGATGGTGCAGTGTATAGTATGTACTCCGATGATGGTGCACGTACTTTGCGTACATATACTTATATATTGTTGTATGTATTTATAGGCGATTTTGTAGTATATAGTACACTCGTTGCTTTCGTTACTGATTAAACAATCCGTTCTTCTCAGCGTTCTCCGTTCTCTCTGTTCGGTGAGAGAGCGCCCGCCCGGCTCCTTCACTTTCCATTTCCGCGCCTAACGGTCGACTGCCGAGTTGTAACGTACGTGTACACACCAATACCATCGCCACTCTTGCTCTTGTATATTCTGTGCTTCTCTTGTTTGCTATCGTTTTCCCATTGTTTACGTGCATCTCGAGTTTACTGGGCGACGTTATTTGCACGTGCACGATTTGAATTTCCTTTCAATATGTGTGATGCTTTTCTTTCTCCATTTACCTTTTGCTTATACCATTCAGTTTCTTCGTATACTTTATATACTTTTATTGTTGCGCACAAAAAATAAATAAGTTTGTTTTCGTTTTAAATAAATAGAGGAAATTTTGTTTGGGGAATGTTTTATAAGTGTTAAGGAAAATTGAATGTTGAGAAATGAAATTTATAATAGTTTTTGTGGTAAAATTATCCGAAAAAATGATTTTATATTATTATTTATAATGCTTTAGATTTTTTCTATCGTATTTCATTGCAGAATCCTACACTTAAGATAAGTTTCAGTTTAATTGCAAATCAGGCGAAAAAAATATTTATTTTAATGGAAAACAATGCCAAAAGGGTTCTTGATGGATTATTTTACCATATTTTTTATTTATTTTGTAGTGTTCATGTCTTCTAAATTTAATAAAATGAAAGTAATAATACTTTCTTAAGGAACCCATACTTTCATAAAATAAATAAACATAATTTTTAAAGCGTATTTTTTTTTCTGAAATTTAAAAGTCAAAAGATTAAAATGAAAATTGATAAATTTAATTTAATAAAAAAAAAATTCAAAATAACGAATATTTTCCATATAAAAAAGACATTCATTTTTTGTTTGCAATTAAATCAAAATAAAAGAAATCGATTATACATAAAAAAACATTTTTAAAAACGATTATCAATTTCAGTTAGATTTATTATAAATTTGATTCATCATGCACATTAAAAACTAACACTAATTTTAGAAAATTATTTTTTAATTCATTCCAATAAAAAATTAGCTGATTTTTTCCTTCTTGTGATTATTACTTTTCCAATTTTCCTCCGCAGCGAAACCTAATCAAAAATGCATATACATGCAAAAAGTTATGTTTTTCATTTTGTAATTACGAGGCGCGCGGCGCCGCACAGTGATTGCTCTTGCAGCGAAACTGATTAAATAAAAGTTAGCAATTAGATTAATGGATGTGCTCGCGATGGAGCTATACGGCTATACGGCTATACGGATGGCGAATTAAGGGTAAAAATGTGTTATATAACTAAAGTAATTTTTGGTGAGAGTGGGCGATGATGGAAGTAGCTAATTTATAAGGGATATATGTCCGCGTATAATGTTTGCACAAAGTTTCACCAAATGTGCATGTATATTGTACAAATCCACCCTTTCTCCCTTATCTCCATCGCTGTCCCGCTCGCATGCACCTAAAACGTCCCTCCTCTATCTGTCTTTTGTGTGCGCCCTTATGCAGCGATTCATCCCGCTTAGCCTCGGTCCGTGAATCATCCATATAACGTGCATTTATGTGCTGCGGTCTGCAATGGAACGTTTATATATTAGTTTAGGTCCTTGTGCATGAATATCTTATGCATACACGAGCCAGACTTTTCAGCGAAACGGCCGCGCAGATAAGCTCTCGATGGCGCAAAGGAAAAGTCCACTCAATTTCCTTTGAGCAGCTCGCGCCGAGTCCGAATCGAAGGAGAAAATGGAAAACGCCGCTGCTCGAGCATCAATTTTCCTCCACGCACGCTGAAAAACAGTACACTCTTTCGCGAAAATTATAGAATTCCAAGAGGAATTCCTCTGTATGCTTATGGACTTAGCAAAAAAGACCTCTGTCGCTAATAACTGTAAAGATAAAGTGTTGCGAAAGAGGTTACCAAAAAGAAGAAAAAAATATATATCTGAAAAAAGTAGAAATCATATATTACTATCGCCCGCCCTCTGAAAAATATCTCTCTCGTGTTTTTCCGTTCGCTGTGTCAGACGTTAGTCTTCCTTATAGATAGACATTATTTCTTGCGCTATCGTATATATACTTTTTTGCAGCAATCTCGGCGACATGATTGTAGTAGTCCTGTTTGTGTCCTGACACCCTTTACACTAAATATCCATTTGGAAGCGACGTACAATAGACATCGTTTCTTCCGCTCCCTTGACTCTGCTCAATATGATCTTTGCGATACACATAACCGCCGCTCTCTTTTGCCCCCGTTGCTTACTTTTCCTCAGACTTTTTTCTTGTGTACTATTTCATCCTGTTTTTTTTTTTGCGCGCCATTGTACGCCACCGGGTCTCTTCCGTTCGGCTAATATGTGAATTCAGTTGCGGATGGACGTTAATGTTTGTCTAAACGTCATTGTTCTTTCGGTTTTGTCTGTATTCTTGCTTTTCTTGCGTTGCAGCCACGTACACGTCGCACGAACAATCGGACGGCTTGTGGTCCAGCTCCGCCAAGTTGTCCTTCGAGCTGTCTCGAGGAGATTTGGGTGCCAAGTTCGAGTGTAAAGTCGATAGTGCAGCGCTGGACGAGCCCATCGTGTCCTGGATGACTGCAGACGTAAACGGTGAGCTCTTTTTCTCTATTTATTTTTCTTGTAGTCTTTAGGGAATAGATTTAAAACCAACTATTTTTTATTCACATAATTTTTTTATTACTTTAAACTGCTAAAAAAATACTTAAAATAAATTGATGTTTATTAAGTAAATTAAAAAAATTATTTGAAAATTGAAAATATTTCAAAATTATTTGAAAATTGAAAATATTTCAATTAGTACTAAATAAAAAAACAAACTTTTTATAGCTGCAAAATTAGTAGAATTTTCTTTAAGTGCAAACATAACTTATAATAAGAAAACTGTAAAGTTTCACAACATAAAAAATGAAATTGCATTTGAGAATGCAGTTTTTATATTTAATTACCGAAGAGTAGTTGAAAATAACTCACGGAGCTGCAAATAAAATATTTTATGACATTTGAAAAGAATTGCAGGAGGAGGAAAACCGTTAAATGAAACTGCAATTTAGTGTAATTTACCATCAGCAGCAACAATAATTTATAAATTTAATAAGCAATTTCATAAATTGCATTCCATATACGAGTAGAAATCTCTCAGGCCAATTAAGCATTGTAAATAAGTCATTGCCGCTTTGAATTTAACGAATTCACTGCAGCAACAATTAAAAATGATATTAGAATTCATATATATATATCTATTTATATAGTTTGCGTCTCACGAGGGAATTGTCATAACTGTGATAACTGCTGCGATATGTGCAGCCAGTGTAAGCCGTTTTGGTAATGAGCAAATAACAATAAAGTCCAACGCTTGTGCTTTACTTTATAGGCCTAAACGAAGCCCAAGGAAACATTACGTAATCGCATCTGTACCTCTGCACTCAAACTGAATAATTATTTAAATTTCCTTATGAGAATTGCTAAAATAAAAAAGAGATTTAATATTGAAAAAAAAAAAAGAATTTCAAGCTATAATTAAATGCTATTTTTTTATTTATTTGTTCTGCAGTGAATAATTACATTAGTTCATTAATAAAACAGTCTGTATTACACACGCATAACGTAACAAATAAGCAGTTCTGTATGGAAATCGTCGAGGAGAAACAAAGGGATTAGCGCTTTGCACCATTAGAAACAATAAAATTACCTTGGCCGAGACCAATTACGCTCTCTCTAACCGATTCCGAAGCTGCTAATTTCGGATGCAAACGAAATTATTTTAGTTGGCCGGCTCTTTTGCCAGCAATTGGTACAGCATACGTTATATTCGTCGAACGGCTCCGAATATAAAATTTTCAAATGGAACGCGCGGCGCGGCTCACGTTAATGATTTTCCCGCATTACTTATTTGCTTTGAAGCGGCATCAATCAAAATAAAGTGCTCCACGTGTATTCATCCGCTTAGCGAATTAATTATGCATTTAGCCGAACTTTTACCGAATAGTTTTTGCAATCAATCAAGAGCGAATATATCGGCACAGAGCTTTTTGTAAATACACCCAATAAACTCAACGCTTCAT
>JASKGO010006695.1:0-14044 GCA_030556065.1 Holobus sp. GC000080 | reverse complement strand
AATATTTGCAAATCCTTTTTCCATTTTTATATCCTTCAATATGTACTTTTTAAAACAATGAAATCATTGAATTTTTAATATATTTTCATTGACTAATAACTTATTAGTTATATTATATTGGTGAATTAAGAATTTACAGAAGAATTATAAATGACCTAAAGGACAACAAATAATATAAATACGACCAAAATTGAACATTATAAAATATGTAATTGGGTGGAAAATTTTGATTTAATTTTTACTTAATATTTCTTATATTGAAATACAGAATAAAAAATAATCATGCTCATGCTCGAAAACGAAATACAACAAAAGCTAAGTTTCAACGATAAATCTTCACATATTTTTTTATACTTACAATTTTTATTATTTTTGCTAAATCTGTATAGAGACATAAGAGAAAAATTGATGCATTGGTGAAGTTATTTTTTTTTTTAGTTTTAACAAACGTCCTTTAATAATAATTATTCCCATCTTAAGTTGATATTACAAAAATCGTAATTATTACAAAAGAAATGTAATGCAACTGAAACTACGAAAAAGTTCGATTTCCACGTTTTTAGTACAATTTGAATTTCTTTAAACTAATTATTGTTGTAGTTTATTGATTTGTTTTTCACACGCAACTATTGAAAAACAGAACCAAAACTTGGGGGGATACTTTGGACAAGAGGGTAACAGAATTGGTTTTTAGTTTTTACTTATCCTATAAAATCGAATGCCTACAATAACTCAAAATAGTATACAGTTAGGCACAGATATTTTTTTGTGTTTGTGTGTATTTCTAGTCTAAATATGTATAAGATTAGTTTTCGGTTTTTTTTTTATATATTATTATTATGAAAAACACAAGTAAAACGTGAACCCAAACAGAAAAAAACACTAAAACTTCAGCCTTGGTTATTTGAAAAGTCCATTTCACATTTTTTACATCTAACGTAGTAATAAATTAAATAAAAAGAATGGGTGCCAGAGTTGTTAATAGCAATAATTTCATTTGTGGGGATCTCGTTTTTTCTTTTTGGTGTCCACACACGAATTATCAAAAGAGAAGTTGTAAAGTATACTTTTTATTGTCGCAACTAAATAAAGGAAATGTTTTGCTTACTTGAACAGATTCCATCTGCTCAAAAATTACAAAACAGAGAAAAAAAAAATTAAGGCAAAGCCGGCCACACTTTTAAACTGAAATTATTACCATTAGAATTTTTCCATAAAAACTAATTAAGTATTCCATTTTTAAAGAAAATAAGGAACTAATTTTACAAAAAAAAAATATACAGCTTAATTATCAGCTGCAGTGCAATACAGAAACAACATCAAAACAAAAAACATCGCCCTACTGCTTCCTTAGCCATTGCTCAAAAACCCACTAAATGTTTTCTACAAAATGTAATTCAGTCGTAGACAGGGAAGGAGAATTACTGATTTCACTGCGCATTTAATGATTAAACAAAACAAAAAACAATAAATGCAACGGCCCAAATTAGTAAATGGAGTCAGCCGAGTGGCTAGCTGTTGCTCACTCACCATTTCCCCCCTGTAAGTTTGTTTTTTTTATTTTTCACGCACAGCCGATTATTGAATATTTAGTTAGTAGTATTACAATACAGTGGTAAATAGCAACAAGAGAAGAGAAACTCCACGAAGTCGCACGCGATTCAAATGGCTTCGCTATAAAACTAAAACAATCATTAAAGTATGCTATATAAGACTTAAGAGCTAGGTTAAAGTAATAATAACGTAGGTAGTTAGTTTATAATAACTAGTGTATGTGTACAATGTTAAAAATTATAAGATCTTATTGGTGTTGCTCGAGGAAACCACTTCTTACTTCTCTATTGCTCCTCATTTTCCGCTGACGCGTTACACGATACTCTTGAAAGGTATTACTGCGATTACATTTAACGTAGCTCTTGTGCACTTATTCATAAATCGCCGCCTCTCTCAATATAATCATCATAAATTATTATTATTACAAGTAAAATATTTTGCTGTTGACGGTGAATATTATTGAAGCAGCAGTTCTTACCAGTGCTTTGACGGTGGCTTAAATTGTTTTTTCGTTTTTCTTTGTTTTGTTTTTGCTGCTGTTTTCGGTATGTTTTAAAACATTATTAGTTGCGCTCTAAAAAGTGCAGTCACTATTGGCACCGATTGTGTGTGTGTTGTAAAGACTTTGTTATTGTTGTTGTAGATTGCGTTGTCAATCGACTTAACTTCTTCCAACTTCAGACGATACACATTCTACACACACACACACACACACACACACACTATACAAAATTACATTCTTCGTCCACACACGAACTAATTATTATTATTTTTATACGAGAGTCCTTTAAGGGCTTTAAGGTTGGCCGCCAGAACGCTGTTGCTGCTGCTGCTGCATGATGGTACGATGCGCTAGCGACGACTGTTGTAGGTGTTGTTTGGGCCGCCACGATTCGGCGGACCTCCTCTGTTGAAATTGTTCGATCGGTTGCCACCGAGGCCGGGACCACCACCACCTAGAGGTCCACCACGTCCTGGTCCGCCGCTGCCTGATAGTGGACCACCGCGACGCGATCCTCCATTGTTGTCTCCACGTGGAATTCGCGGTCCTAAATTGTTGTCCATACCTCCGCCTCCGCCACTCGTACGCATTCCACCGCCGTACGAGCTCTTTGCCTTCTTCTCTTCAACGTTCAAGACGGTAGGCGGAACTGATTTGTCCGGACCTTGCCACGTAATTGGCTAGAAGTTAATAGGTTTTGTCAGCAAATTAAAATTTGTAAAAACTTAATAACACATTAAAAATAATGATTGGTAAAACATTTTAATCATGAATAATTGAAAAAAAAAAGGAAATGTTTATAGAACAATAGAGAATATTCATTAAAAATCTATACCAGTGGATTCAAGTCCTTTTGAAACAATTTTTTAAACAATGAAAACAAAACATTGACAATTAAATAAATAAATAAAAATAACTTACTTTTGCGGCCAAACATTGGCTGACGCCCTCTTGAGTTTCGTAGGTTATAAAGCCATAGTTTGGGGTCGCTCTGGAACCTGGCGGCCCGTTCTTATTGGGCTTGCTATGAATTCGCAGGTCAACAACGGTGCCAAATTCGGCAAACACTTGCCGCAAGTCGTCCTCAGTGGCTGCCAAAGGAAGATTGCCTAGGAATAACTGATTACTATCTGAAAAGTTACCCTGCGAACGCCTGCGTTCTTCTCCTTTAAAATAAAACCAAACAAAAAACAAATTATTCACAAATTACAACAAACAAATCATAAAGTTTACCATAGAAATTTCCTTCGTCAGCATTCCTGGGTTGAACGTTTTTGAAGTCCGGTCTCGGCCTAGGCAAACAATTGCGATTGTTCCTGGGATTATCGCCACGGTTGCGAGGAGGACCTCCTTGAAAACCGCTGCCCTGGTTCTCGCGGCTTTCCGATTTCATTTGCGGCGGCTTTAATAGAAATTCAAATCATCGTCAAATGAACTCTAGAGCATCAAAAATTTAATTACTTACAGGAGAAGCAGATTTAGGTGGTTGGGGTGGCACAGCATTCATACCGGCCGAAACGTACGAGTAACTACCACCGCCAGACTTGAGGAGCGTCGCATAGGTTTTGGGTTCGTTGGAAATATTCTCGCCGTGGATGTCGTCCGCATCGTTCTTCAAGCCGCCTTGCTGCATGTCGTAGCTATCGCTAGCATCGGCAGCGCCAGTACCAGCACCAGACTCCTCGACGTCCAATATACCGGCAGGCTGTTCGATCTCGACGGCAGGCGTCGAGGGAGTGACTACAGGTTGGTTTTGGTTCATGGTTGGATTGGTGTCGATGCCAGCATTGGAAATATGCTGCGGTATATTACCGGCCATCATCTCGTCCTGGTGCACGGCCCCGTTGACGGTGGGCATTGGCTGTTGCTGCTGCGGCATCACGTGGTGGACAGCGGTCATGGGAGCAGCCGGTGGTGCATTGTAGTAGGGAATCGGCTGCTGATTGATCGGCGGTACCTCGTTGCGTTCCTGATTGATGTCATCCTCGTCGCCTGAGCGCTGCTCATTCTCACACTCCTCGTCCGAAATGATCTCGTCTTGGTAGCGAAAGATATCATTGTGAACGTAGTACTTCTTGGGACTCTGGGCGGCAAGTACGAAGGTCTGAGTGAAACGTCGCATCGGTTGGCCAGCATTGGATAATTCGCCGGTCACCTGGACAACCACACCGTTCCCCAAAGTGGCCTGCGCGTCCACTTGAGCGATCTTCGCATGGCAATCTTGGAAATTCAGCTGCTGGATCTTCTGGTGGATCTGCTTCTGACCAACCATGGGCATGGTCTCCCTATGAGGTGGGTCCAAGCCTCCATGAACAAACGAGGAGTGATTGTTGTAGAATCTACAAAGAGCAGCCATTCAATTAAAAATATTGTTTGCCTACAATATATTGGAATTATTTACTAAAGCTTATAGCAGTTTACTCACCGATGTAGATGGGTTGGAGCCTTGTTCAGCAAAGTGTAGTACTGCCGAACAAATTCCCGTCCAACACTGTGGGGCGATGGGGCGGCCTCCATTACCATTCCTGATCTATTGTTGACTGGTCGTAACTGCTGAATTTGACGACGGGAAAGATGAAAACGCTGTTGTTAGCTCTGGTTGCTCAACACTCAGTGCTCTTGGTACCTGCAAAAATGCACACGCACACGCACGTTTCAAAACGATGCCTTCGACCAAATGCTACAAATTGCACCAAGTGCTATAGATAATGAACAGTACCACTCAGCAAAATTAGTCACTGACCGCGTTTGTTGCTAAAATATTACTCGAGTGGGAAAAAAAATCAACAAATTCGAAAGCACATGGGCGAACCAAGCTTTTCGTTCGGAATTTTCGACGCCTGTAACCTTGATATTCGAAGCGAGATCATCCACGGCAGTTCTTCTCTTACTTTGCGGAACTACAGGAAACCGAAGCCGTGAATTTGAAACTTGGTTGATACTTTGCACATTTTAAGCTTGCGATAAACGCATGTGAGGGACGAAAATTGCGAACGCAAATGCCGTTTCGCCGAAGAATTCTTAACCAGACTACGAAAAATGTCAAATAATAGTCAATTGTGTTCACTCACCTGCCTCGATAGTTATGAGAAGGTAACAAAAGGCATTAATTGTTTACTTTAATTAGCAAACGTGCACTATAAAGGCGAATGAAACCGAAATTCTAGAAACGCCGCAAATGTACAGGGTGTAAACTTCATATATTTCACACCACACACACGACTGTCGTTTTCTAATGCCACTTTTTAGCGAGGCAAGCGCTACTGTCGAGTACCGCCATTTTCTTCGGCTCCGTCGACATGCGCCGCTCCCCTCAATCACTTCCGTTTCTGCTTACACTTTTGGAGGGAAATATGAATTCACTGCTACCAACTTAATATCTGATCAAAATTAATAGCAACAGCATAATGGTTTTTTGGACCAGTAAACTAATTTTCTTCTACTCCCTCTGTCCCAAATTGTGATATTCATTTCTTTGTTTTTATTTTGTCCCAAATTTTGGTACACAAATACATATTACTTCAATAAATTTTATTGAAACATCCAAATTTATTCATAATTTCAAATTTTCTTCCAAATTCATAATTTACAAAGAATACGAATTTGCTCAGTTTTTCCCCTACTTTATGCTGAAGTAAGAACTGAAAAATTTAATTACGCTTGTCACACAAGTCAATTTCGTGTTTTTTGGTTTCTTCTCTCATATTACCACTATTATGAATTGTCTCCCATATTTTTTGCTAAACGGGTGTGATTTTAAATTTATATTTTTGCTCCTTTTTAACAAATTATGCCAAACTGGTATAATTTGCTTACAACTGACACTTAAACATTAAAAGTAACATTGTTTTTCAAGATGAATTGCTAGAAAACAACTGAAAATTTTAATTATTTTCGTAAATCAAAGATTTTAAAAGAAATGTATACTATACCTTGGGATAGAGAAATTTTTACTTTGAATGATACTCAATTAATGGCGTCATTGCCAATAAAAACCTTAAAACTTTGAAAACAAACGAGAAAACAACAGAAATTTGAGCATTTCATTAAATCTATTTATTTGAAGATGAGCGCCAATTAATTTGAATTTAAAATATAAAGAGTGAGCCCAATTCGATGAAAGCTAACACGCGCACGAAAAGACAAAAAAGCTGTTTTGACATAAATCAAAAAAATCTTATAAGAGATCCAATTTCCATACCTGAAAAGGAGTTGAAGCGGTTTAAAGGCAAAAATAACTTCTTTTAGCTGAAAACACAACTGAAAACGTTAAAAAAATACTAAATAAAAAAGACCTTAAATGCAAAAAAAAAATTGTACTTGTCGAGTTTTCAAGTAAGAAATAGAAATCCGTAGTTGAGACACATCTTATTTGTAATAAATATATACACAATTCGAGAAATAATTCCATTAGTAATTTATGTTAATATAATAATTATTATATTGATTGAAAAAATATGGAAGAAAGTACAAACATTGTACCCATCAAGAGACCTAAACAGTACTTATTTAATTTACTTTAAAACGGTTTTAAATCACTACTTATAGTTTCATTTATTAATAGAGAAAATAAAGCCATCATACTGTAAATATGAAATAATCTAATATTCTTCTCGAAAATGAGCTCTACACTTAAATTGTTTTTTACACAGCAGCTGACAACTTACAGATTGTACCTACAATTGTGAAAAAAAAAAACTATAATAAAATATTTAAAAAACAGCTATTTTTCATTATTTCTTTGACCGACAATAACTTACTCGTAGTTCAATGAGATAATGAACTGACTTCTTAAAAAAAAATTGTCATTTTCGTAAGATGACGCTAGTAATAAACAACGATTTGTTGCTAAGCGACGAAAGGCCAACACAATGGTCGACTGTTAAACACAAAAATACCATAATAAAGTTACTTATTTTATAAATTATTACATTCTAATGCTTTGTATGGGTACTTATTCTTACAAGAGAACAAAAAATTGTTGGAATGAATGGTAAAAAACGATGAGACGATGAGGGGTGTTGAATCTTAACAAATACAATTTTTTCAGTGGACGAAATGGGGGGGCTTAAAGAAATGTTTTTTGTGGCGAACGGTATTCTGCAAGAAATAAAAGAAAAAATTATGGTTTTTATACTGAGATAAAAATGGAATAGAAACCAGGAAAAACGAAAACAATTCAGGTTACAATGTCGTCAATACTAATCAGCAGCAGAACTGGTAAGATATTCTCATCATTTTGGTTTTTCCTTTTGCTATTGCTTAAGCATTTTATTAAAAGCGATACGAGAATTTTTTGTATGCTACAGAAATCATAATTGCAGTATGTAGTTTTAGACTTTATATTCCACAAGCAATAGTAAAATTTTCGCAGCGCTTTTTTTTTAAGAAAACAAAAAAACAATTTAATTCAAAAGAAAATGGGCAAATGAATTTAATGAAACAAGGAAAGTATTACAAACAACATATTACAAATTACTGTTTTAAGTTTCACTATGAAAAATATAAAATAAGTATTTACGACCGATACTACAGGCGAAAGTTGTCATAAAAACTTAACCGTTTTCCTTTGAAATACAAAAATAAAAAAATCTACAGATTCCGATAAAATTCAAGTACCCAATTTCTCGATGATGACAGTAAAGTTAAATAAAAAAGATAATTACCAATTACAACTGCTGTTTCTCTCTGCATATGTGTTTGTTTGTGTATGTTATCGATTAATCACAATAATGTATAAAAAAAACAGTAATTTTTAATAGGGTTGATGTCTCTGGTTGCGACCGCCTCCACCGCCGCGTCCGCCTCCTCCTTGTTGTTTACCGCCATTATAGCCGCCGCCACCTACAAAAAACAAATCTAACTTTAATCGACTTATCTTTCAAACAACTATTGCGGTTATAAATAACCAAGCAAATAACACACACAAAATTAATTGTTGTGTCATTTTTCTAGAAAAATTTTATAAATACAATGTGGCGTTAAGTAAGTTAACTGAACAATCAAATAATAACGGGTGAAACGGACGTTAGGCAGACACGAGAGATCACAACTTCAAACTATGTATTACATAATTATGGATGTAAATCATCTAAAAATCAGATAAACTCTAAATGTAACAATAACATAGGATTTAATTAAATTGGCTTTGCAACAAAATTCTGTTGTTCTGTACCTTTGCCGCGATTGCTGCGTCCACCTCCGTATCCACCATCATAGTTACCGTAGCCGCTATCTGCACCCGCCGAACAAATGCATTAATAAATTACTACTGAGAATGTAATTCGTTCCTTCATGGGACAACACACTAAACTTGTTAGCAGCAGCATTGAAGAACCAAACCAAACAGAAACAAAACCTACACTTTCTTTTCATCATAAAGCCTTCTTCAAAAAGAGAGTGGATAATTTGGGTGAGAATGTGTGAATAAAATAAATGGAGAACACATTATGAAATATTGGTTTTAACAAAAATGCTTTATTCAAGCTCTCTCTTAAAGTTTATTTCACAATGTATTTCCATATTATATAAATATTGTTTCTATGTATAGTATTTATATAAAGGTCAACATGCAAAAAGTAAGAATAATCATCTTTTTAAAGTGTAATAGGAACAAAACAATGATTTTGCGCATTGTTTACGGTCGTTATTAAACTCTAATAATTGTGTTGGTTGGTAGCTTGCTTAGATCTTGCTCGCAAAATTTATGGTGAAAATACTCTGCTTTTGGCTTCACTCTCAATACATTTGTTTTTCTTTTTTTTACGTTTTCCTCTTTAATATATATTTTTTTGTTCATTTTTAAAATAAGTTTTTTCTTAAAAAAAAAAAAGTATGTAGTAGATGGATGCTGCTATAAATTTTTAAATGTCATTTTTCATATGTTACAATTTATAAAAAACATATATTTTTGAATAATATGTGAAAATATATCTCTTTTATACTGTAAATATGTTTTTTATTATTATTCTATTGTTTTTATTTTTTTTTATTTAATTTTGATTATTTGTGTCCTTTTGAATTACTGAACGCCAACGCTACTTAGGTAACTTAAGGCCTGTTAGAGTATTTACCATAATTGCCATAGCTTGAGTAGTCGTAGCCTCCGTATCCATATCCGCCGCCACCGTAATAATCATAACCGCCGCTGCCATACCCGTCATAACCGCCGCCGCCACCGCCTCCTCCGTACTGCTGGCCGTAGCCGCCGTACGGTCCGTAGCCCTGATTGTTCCAATTCTGACCGCCGTAGCCACCGCGTCCTCGGCCGCGACCGCCGCCACCACCGCGCATCATACGGCCGCCAGCGTTCATTCGCATATTGCCAAGGGTGTCCATTTTTGGCGTAGCCTTCTTTACGTCAACCTTCAAGGATTTTTTTTTAATATTAACAACTAATTCAACAAACAGTTAAAATTTATAAAAATGTGCGTAAAATCAGATGTGGAAAATATCTTCAAAAATCTCAGTAGCAGAACTGACAAGAGTCAAGCATCATTTTGGTATATATATTTTTTTTTGTTAAACGCAAAATAAAATCCAAATAGCCACCTACCTCTTTGTCATTGATGGTTTGCTTTGGAGTTTTCAATAGCTCGTTCACCACTTGTTCAGATTCGAACGTGATAAAGCAGAATCCTTTCCTCTGGTTCTTAGTCTTATCAAATGGCATCTCCACTTCGACAATCTACAAGCAAACGAAGAAAAAAGTCAAAGTAATGTTAACAAATTAAAGTGAAAAAACACTTACATTGCCGAATTGACCGAAATAGTTTTTGATATCATCGTCGGACAGTTCGCTGGTGAGACCGCCAACAAAGATCTTGCCGTGTCGCGCCTTCGCCTTCTTCGGGTCCACTTTTTTGTTGTTGATAATATGGTCGCCCGCGGCCACCACTTTGTCGATCGCTTCAGCGCTGTTAAAAACGATGAAGGCAAATCCGCGCGACCTGCCAGTGTTTGGGTCTGTCTTCACATTTATACTCTCAATTTCGCCGTATTTGCTAAAGTGATCTCTCAGTTCAACTGCAATATTGAAAATCATATTAGTATTAATTGCTATTACAGGACAGAAACGATTTCTATGACAAATTTTTAACGTACTTAAAAAATCACTTTCATACAATACTTTTTTTTTAAACCCATAAAAAATGTGAAAAAATTAAATCAACCAAAAAATTGCCTTTGAAATCATAGAGTGCGGAAATCAAAAAATACTTACAGTCAGTAGTTTCCCAACTGAGACCACCAACAAACAGTTTCCTGTGAACAAACGAAAAACATCAAAGGTTAGTTTTCGTCTGAGTAAAGGTTCACAAGCGAGAATTGACTAAGAACTCTTGTTTGCTTGGTTTTGATTTCTTAAAATGTAAAATTATATATTATCATAATGACTAAAGAACAAAAAAAAAAACAATTACTAAGTTTCAAATAACGAAAAATAGATAGAGACAAAGTATAATAATAATATGGCAAAAACTGAATTGATCCTTAAGCTCAATCTCAATCAATTGGATCTGCACAATCTTTGAATCTGTAAATTTAAAGTTCTGCAAAAATTTACAACAAAAATAGTAGTAGTTACAAGTTTTTAACAGTTATTAGATATCTAAATCTATAATAGAGAGAGAGAAACGTAGTCTTTGGTATCTTTGGAAAAGTTCAACTTTGACACTTTTGGCAACTCTAGAGAATTTGACTCTGCTTAATATTTAAGTATGTAACTAGTGGTGTTACTATTGGCAGTAGAGGTGCCCAAGGATAAATACCATGGGTCCCAAGAGAAGAGTCCATGTCCTCTCGAGTCTCCTTCCTTTAAGGGCATTCAGCATTCACCTGGAGGAAAGGAAGCCTGGTTAATGCATAGACATCGCTTAATAATCCTGCCAGCCTACACACAACAGCCCACTGCAAGTGATATCAATCCAAGAGAGGTTTTCTCATCACACCCCTCATTAAAAAGTCTCTTTAAACTCAAATCATCTAATGAAATTGACATAAAAATTATAAGCAATAAGTAATTGTTAAATTCGATTACAAAATTGAAGTCTTGAGAGAGTATCTAAATATAAACAAAATTTCAACATTGATTGGCTGCAAATTGAAAACATTTCAGTTAAACTCTATTTAAATTATGTAATAATTATTAAATAATTAATATTAACTACAATTAGAGCTGAAAAACATCAGAATCTTTATTAAATTTACATACTGGAAAAATTACATTTAGGGCTTATCTAGATTGAGCAAATTTAGCCACTCACTGCTTTGTTTTGTTTAATGGATGCTCCTTTGATGCAGTAAAAACTATCGAAAACAATTATTAAATTGTATTGCTTTGGAAAAATTGAACCACATTAAACAAATAACAAAGCCTTCAATGGCCCAAAACATAGGTCGCATAATCGGAAAGAGCAGCAAGCAAAAAAAAAAAACGAAAGAGACGCTTGGACCGCCATTTTCTTCGACCTTTGAGCAGCAGCAAAACATCGGAATCACAAAAAATTGCATCGAATCAATAACAAATATTAACAAATACGAATGCAAAACCTGATTATGAATTAAAGTAACAAGAAAATCATCAAATTAAATACTAGATTTCTCCGATGATTGAGGAATATATTTTTATAATAAGCCGGCATTTTAAGTAAGGCTGCACCACTCACCAACTAATGGCTGTTGCCACCGAACCGAACTCTTTATTAGCAATAATAAATGAATGATAAGACTTACCTGTCGTCATCGCGTCCGGGGGTGTCTGCACTACCACTATCGGCCGGGGCGTTCTCGTCTTGGCTGTTGCCGTTTTGGCCGCCATTCATTTGATCATCTTGAACGAAATTTTGTTCGGCTTTTACATCTTGCGAAAAATCCTCACCTCCGTTTTCCATCTTGAGTTCTTGCTCGCTTGCCATTTTTCGATTCACTGTCCTAATGAACTAAATAGCAGACTTCTACTATTATATCTTTGGATTACTATAAACACTGAAATGGATCCGATGCGTGCAATCCACTCAACACTACGTCTAAGAAGAAGCCAGGAGTAAGAATGAGGGAGCGCTGCTCATTCCGGAAGAGTCGGCGCAGATGCATGACGGGAAAGTGCGCGTCGTCTGCTTCGACCAATCAGAATGATGCTTTTACCGGAAGTCAAAACGATCGTTGGCGATTCTATCCGAATTACTTTCAACGAAATTCAATAAGTAAATTCGCAAAATGTATGGTATTTACTTTTTAAATGTTTTGTTTATCGTTTCTATGTTTCTATCATTAGACAGTTGCAGATTTTTGCATTAATTGACTATAAACTGTTATTTCGTCAAGGAAGACTACAATTAATATAATCTAAAATTAACTGCTAGATAAAATGAGCCCATCATTTTTTTTTCGGAAAATCTACTTTTTTCAAATTTGGGTATAACGGGTATAACAATTTATTAGTTATGCGGAAAACCATGGAAAACTATGCGGAAAATTATTACTTTTTCAAATCGGAAAGATTGCGGAAGCGTCCCTTAGCAACCACTGAGAAACATTTTTGTTTTTTGACGTTTACAGCTAAAGTCACTATAGTCAATAGAGAATTTTAGTTGAAAATATTTTTTATTTATAATTCGGGGATTTATTATTTAAAACGAAAAACCACTCAAAATGCATTGCAAAAAGATGAAATTAGTGGACGTGTGGCGAATCTGCAACAAAATTCGCTCAGCAATTTTTCGTGTTGGTTTCAATTTGTGGGATTACTACGCGCCTTTGGATCCCTACAAAAATTGCCTAATTTCCGGTACCATATATTATTCGAGGATGCGATTAATATAAAAATTGAATCCTAAAAATTGCTTATATTTCAGAATCTGCGTTTGTTAGTGTACTTTCAGGTGATTTAAGATCAACTATCGGTTTGTCCGACTACGAAATCGGCGAACTCACCGACTACTTTCGGGTACAAGATGGCAGAATTTTCTACACACAGTTTTGCGAAGTTATTCACAACAGCAGTAATTTTTTTTTTAATAATTTAAAACGGAAAGGTTCAAATGTACTTTTTTAAGTTCCGGAATTTGCTAAGAATGCCGACATTGTAAGCGGCTTGGAATGGGAAGACCCAATGCAAGTGAACCGATTAAGTATAAGCGAAGAGCGACGGTTGAGTTTGCTGATAACGAAAATTGCCTGTTTGGTGAACTTGAAGAAGCTGGTTCTGAGACCGTTCTTCCAGGACTATGAATTGGTGGCAAAAAACAGCGGAACAGTTACGCTTGCACATTTTGCAAGAGTCTTGGCATTTTTAGGAATCACCGTTTCGGCAAACGATTTTAATTTGCTTGTGAAGAAATACGTAAAGGATTCCTACACATTAAATTATGTCGCATTCGTGGCTGCTATTGAAGAAACGGTGCAGTATTTGGAAAAACATGGAGTGCTTGATTTAGGAGGAGTAATTTTCTTTTGGCAAATTCTAAAATTTACGTCGTTGATATTTGTCTATTTTAATTCAATAGGATTTGATGAGCCAGTTTCCTGGAAGGGTCATTAATGCCGAATTGCCTAAATTGCCCCGACCAGAAATTGGAAAAGTGATGGCGTCCAGCGTTTTCGGTAAGCAGAGTATTTTCCATCCGGCTCTGGAAGCGCCTCCGCCAATGAAAACTCTTCTGGAGATTATAAGAACAATTCAAAGTTATGTTTATGAAAATCGTATTAGGGTTAATGAATGGTTTAAAGTAAGTACATTTCAGTTTGAAAATTAAGTTTTTATTTTTAAACAATGCAACCATATCGCATGTAGTACCTATACGTTTAAACCGGATATTACCAGGTGCTAAAATTTTAAAGTTGTTCAACTGTTGAACACTAATGGTGGATTTATGCATCACTTTAACTTTAACTTTAACTTTTAACTTAACCTCAAAAAGATGAAGCATACAAAATGCATATACTCATTTATGCACATATTTTAACTTTACCTTTAACTTTAACTTTAAC
>JASKGO010006694.1:0-12704 GCA_030556065.1 Holobus sp. GC000080 | reverse complement strand
TCCACTTCCAGTGAAGTGTGGAAAAAGGATAACTTTACTTTACTTCACTTTGAATCCTTGACAATTAATATTTAACCCTTATTTTTAATTAATTTTAATTTAATTTCTTATTAACTTTCTGGAAACAAGAGTTGAATACAAAATGAAACCATTAAATTTTTTCAATTTAAATCAACTGCTATACTGTAAGTTTAATCGGTTAAAACTCCACATTTTTTTTTCACTATAATTTTTCTTTATAAGCAATAAATATTAAATATCAACTAAACAAAAAAAACTACAGCAGCAAAAATGATTATTAAGCTAATTAAGTAATAAAACAATTAATTAATACCGATAGCAGTAAAATTCTCAGTGTAATAAACAACAGCAATAACAAAAAAATAATTAAAAAAGTAATATCAAACAATGTTAACAAAGTATTCTTAATCTTAAAAAACACTAAAAAAACTCTTCTTTTTTTTCAATCAATATTCAATACCGAACAAATACTGTACACTTTCAAAACTTTTTTCAACTTTTTTCATATGCAATTCCCTTTTCTACAGTAAGTACTCACCACCGTTCTAATACCGATGCAAAGTATTTATGTAAAGCGCCGGCAAAGCAAGTGAAACAAAGTAGTAAAACAAAAGCAGCAAAAGCGAAAAAGCAGCTATAGAAAAACGATAAACGGATAATAAAAGCAGCGAAAGCAGAAGGACCGAAGAAAGCAAAAAAAAAAAGAAAAAAAGAAACGAAAAACGAAAAGCTGAAAAGCTCCAACCAACATTTGAGAAGAGCGAAATCAAACGCAGGGAAAACTGCCGGAATAAGAAAAGCGCACCCTAATACAAACACACACACACACACAGAGGAAAAAGAGGAAAATAGAGGCAAAGAGTGGAAAAACTCGGGCTTAAAATGGAAAAACCTACGTGCTTTGCATACAGAATTATCATCAGACACCTCTTTAAACATATCGCACAAACTTAGAAACATTCAAACAATCAAGCAAACACACTTATCTCGCACTTTTCATTTAAAACTTTTCATTAAATTTAAATTTAAGAAAAGAAAACAAAAAAACATTTAAAAATAGAAAATGCTTAGCAACGCAACAAAAAGTAAATAAACAATTACCTGTAGTCTCATTGCTATAGCAACGGAAAAACAAACAAAATTGCTTCACATTAAGCAAACAGAAGCAGAGGTAACTTGATAGCTATACACCCTTAAAGAAGCTAATTGCCCCTTTGCATTTACTCTATTTTTTATTTCAAACTATTAAAATTTAATTAATTAATTACAAATTTAAAAAATTAAAATGAAATTCTAATTTTAAAATATTTAAAAAATAAAAAAAAGCATATAAAAATTAATTGGGGAAACTTACCGGCAACATTATCAGCAATCGAAGACGCAAACCAAGAAATACAAACAATTGCAATGCACCGCATACTGTTTTTCATCGAGTTTTCCTCACTTTTCCAAGTAGTTTTCTAATGATGCGGAAGCTATGGAAAGTATCAGCGTTTGAACCGCCGCCAACGATTGTCGCGACACGACTCAACATGTTTTCACTTGTTGTACTGTATGCCGCCCCCCGTTAATTTATATTTTATTGCGTCTGCGCTGAATTTCCACAAATTTTCTCTTAATTTTCCACTGATTACTGTTTTTCCAACGAATTTTCCACTCTGACAGCTTTAAGTAATAAATATGGCCGCCGCACTTTTGTTTTTAGTTTCCGTAGCAACCGAATGTTAATAATACATGCGGCGGCCATTAACTTCCGGGTTTTCGTAGTGTCAAAAAAAAAAATTGAAATTTGATGGTTTTCTTTTTTAATTTTAAGTTTATTTTGTGTGCTTTACTTTGCCTTGGATTAGTTTTATTGCTTTTTACAGGTGCAAATTGTAAATGTAAATACGTCGCGTTTGTTTTTCTTTTATTGCAACGCACATAGAGTTGGAAAAACAAACATTTCCCCTTCAAAAATAGTTTTAAATATCTCCTAGCTTTTAAACAAATACATAAAATTGCAATTTTCGCTTTATAAATTCATTAAATCAATGCCGGAAACTTTTTTAGAAGGAAAAAACAAACAGTTATCTTTTTAAATTGCTTTCATTTTGTTTTTTCAAGGCAACCGCTTTTCGCACTTTAAAAAATTAAAAAAAAAACCTGTGAAATTTTTGAATAAGCAACCAATTTCTTAATGAAAACATTTATTAGATTTGTTAAAACAGTCAAACGGTGTAAATTTCAATATATTTTTCTTTTTAAAGGAGTTTTCTTAATTAATTTTTAATTAATTACGGAACCGGAAAGCGGAACTTCACTGTAGGCAACCCAAACGACACGTAACGGACTTTCAAAGATGGCGGCTCGCGCAGCGAAGACAACAAACAAGCAAAGAGCAGCGGCAGCAAGCAGAAAACAAAGAAAAGAAGTGGAAGATTCCGCGGCCAGCAGCAAGCAGTCGGCTATTGTGTATCGGTGCGTGCAGAATGCAACACACTTGAAGGAATATGTGCTCCAGAGGGGAATATTGAGGAGGCAATAAGGATCTCTTCGCTTTCGCACCAGAAACAAACGAACAGAGATGCCCTTTGCACAGGTAACACTTTATTTTCACAATCAGAGTGTTTTATTAATTCCCATTTTGTTTTTCTTGTAGGATTTCGTTACAAAACAATTGCATAATTACTACTGCCCAGTCCATCGTTCGCTGCTGCCACTGAATGGCCTGCTTGTTTCTGTCGCACGCAAATGGTCAGTATTCCGTTTCGTTATTTTCAATTGTCTCTTATTTATTTGGAGTTTAGACATTCAAATTGATTGCAATTTGAAAGGAGAAACAACAAAACAAAAGTGCTGTTCAACCTAATGATAATATTATAAAATGTTTCCATTAATATTTATTATATGCTGACATTACGCGAGCAATGCTTCCGTTGCGTAATTTAATTGTTATTTGTCTGTAATGTATGTCGACTACATGCGCTAACATTAACAATTGCAAGTTGCCATGGTTACCGCACGCTTTGCTTTGGTACTTTGGCGCTGGGTTGTTGATCCGTTGCCAGGCGATTTGAGGCGGTGGGTCGCTAGGAGACCGCAAAGTGGCCTCTGCTTTTTCGAACTGCAGTCACCGTCGATCGGTTTTACGCTCTTCTTTTTTTTTATTTTATTTTTTATTTTACATTAATGCAAAGCAGTAATTTCGAACAGTTTACGGTTGCCAGAAACAATAAACCAAAGGTTGCTCTTAATGGAATTTATAATTGTATTTCAACGCCAGTGGAAAAAAGTACAATTTTCTTAAAGAGATTTTTGTTTTTTTCGTTTTTGCGATCGGAGATCTTTTATAAAAAAGAATTTGCTTTGTTTGCGACGCTCAGTTCGGTTTTAAAAGTCGTTCGGCATCGTCAGGTAAGAGTTTAATTTCTTCTTTTGTTGCTTAAAATACAAATTCATTGTTTGCTGAATTTTTTTAATTTAAAAGAGCAAAATTTGCTTTGCAATTGCCGAAGTTTATTGCAATAAAGAAAATTCATTTTGAAAATCAAAAAGCGCGGTAATAAAAGTATATTTGTAAAACAAAAGTTATTTGATTTTGGTTTCCACTGGCAACCGCAAATTATGGAAACTTTTTTTTTTTGCGATTTTCCACTGCTAATTGCGGTTTTTTTTTCTTTTTTTTTTTCAATGCGAATCAAGTAATACTTGATTGGGCAGACAGATTAATGCTAATTAATAATTATTATGCTGACCACAAAGTTAATTGTTTTACTAGTGTCGAATTGTAATATCTAATTGTTGTTCTTTTGTTTATTTTCTTTTTTATTTTGTTATTTAAGCAGAAAAGGAAAAATATTGAGAAGTCCGTTTAATTTACGAATTAATGCGCAATTGAAATATAATTTTGTTTCTATTGTTTTTGAATTAATTAATTATTCCAACCGGTAGTTCATTACGTGTTGATTTAATTAGTTGGCGCACACATAACCATTACCTAAATCATTAAATATTTTCCAAACTAATCTAGATATTCATTTAAAACAAATTGTATTTGATTCCTTAATTAAAGAGCTAATAATTAGACAAGTTTTATAAAAATTGGACCATCGATGGTAAAGTTATAAACAATTTTCTAATAAATTCCATGACTGGAAACAAATGACAATCTGAAAATTTTAAATATTTTCCAAACTAATTGAGATATTAATTTTAAACAAATTGCATTTGATTCCTTAATTAATCAGATAATAATTTGGCAAGTTTTATAAAAATTGTACCATCAATGGTAAAGTTATAAACAATTTTCTTCAAAATTCCATGACAGGAATTAGTTTACTGAAATAAAAGTTCGTTTAAGATTTTGTTTTAATTGTTTAACAGATGTCGCTGTGGATGTTGCCCTAAGAGCAACGAAAGATGTCGCCAGCGCAGTGCCCTTATCTGATTGGCCACTAACATGGAGCTCTTGGACGTCCAATGGGCAGCCTTCGCACTAGCTCTCTATTCTTCAGCTACTCTTCTGCTAAACACACTGCTAATTTTAGTCTTCTACCGCCGCCGATCGCTCAACAACGTTTCCAACAGGTAATCTTTCATTAATCTTCAATTATTATTCCCCTTATTAATTTTTTTCTCAATAAAACTGTTTCAGATTCGTAGTGAACGTTTTAGCAGTCAACACACTAAGTTCGCTACTGGTAGCCATGGTTATCGCCAGCGGCAGCCAATCAAATGCAGCAAACAACTGGCTGAAACTGTGCGAACGCTTCCTATTGGTCTACATTAACAGTGCCCTAGTATGGGGCACGTTATTGGTCGCAGTGGACCAATACTATGCCGTGGTGCATCCGCTCACTTGCCATAACCGCATCAACAAAACGCGCAGCGGCCATCTTTTATTTGGAGCGCACTCACTGTGTCTGGCACTAGGTGTCGCTGCATGCGGCGTGCAATTTGCAGCCCTTTTATGGCAACTTCTGTATGCTTGCGCATATTTTGTCGCCCTGACAACACCCACGGTACTGATAACGGCAATCTATGTTTGCATTTACAAGGCAGCACGCGGTAACAGTGCGCGTATCCGCCATCATCATCACCACGCTGCACGCATCGCGCCATCTCTGCTGCGGAAGACTATACCGAAAGTCAGTAGCGCTCCGGTCTTCTTGTCGGCAGCCGCCACTGCTCAGGCTACGAATTTGAAACGCACAAACAGCGATCGCAGTTTGGTGCCGAAGATGATCACTCAGCTGCGCTGCCGGATTTCCAATGCATCGGTGTTCAAGTACCGCGAGGAAAACAGGACGGCTCGCATTAGCGCACTGGTCATTTTCATGGTGGGCTTTTGTCACGTGCCGCTAGCGCTATATTTGATTGGCCAGGCGAGCGGTTTCGGGGCGTCGTGGACGTACCCTTTGGCCGTTTGCCTGGTGCTGTCCTCGGCATTGTGGTCGCCTCTGCTGTTCGCCCTGCGCAACCGACGCGTGCGACGCGAAACGAGGGCTTTGCTGTGCGGCGCCGCGAAGAGGAGACGCGCGGTGCGGACGCCGCGCATCGTGATCGACGGTGCGGAGACGCGCTCGCTGAAGGAGTGCTCGTTGGCGTGCACGCAGCAGTGGTGCGTGGCCATTCCGGAGCAGTGTCTTGAGGCGCGCGGCTCCTTCAGCAGTGCCAGCACGCAACTCTCTTCAGATGAATTGCAAGAGTGAAAAACACACTGGAAACCTAATGCGGCTGTGATTTTCTTTCCTTCCTCTATTTTTTGTTTGTATCTTTATTTATTTGTAGTTTTGTAAAAAGTTCTAATAAAGTAAGGTAATGCTAATTATACAAGTTTCTTTCTTTGGATACAAAACTCTATTTAGTTCAAAAGGATATTTTCAGTTATTTTCTTTCATTCCAAGAGCTCTGCATTTTGTTTTTTGATGTGAAAATTTTAAATATTTCCCAAAATAATTGAGATATTCATTTAAAACAAATTGCAATTGATTCTTTAATTAAACAGCTATTAATTAAGCAAGTTTTATAACTTAATTTGATTGTTTAATCTGTTTCTTTCCACTTTTTAATTACTTTGCCACTAGGCAATTCAAATTTAATCCATTTAGTAACACTTCGGTAATATTTCACTAGCAATGTTGACGGCAGCTGGTTGCAACGGTTGCAAGCCTGAATTAAGTAACCAGGTGGGACACACGCACGCACGCAATCGTATCACCACAGCGAAATATTGTGTTGTACCACCGCGAAGAGCTGTGTTTTAAGCAAAACAAAACGAATTCGGCGAGTGCGAAGTGCTGAAAAGTGTGTGCTGCTCGAGGAATCAGCATGATTATCGAAGATGTCGATGCGTTAAATACATGGTTGATAACTGTGCTAAAGCCAATGTGAGTACTTTCTCATTGATATTTCGCATTTATTGCATTAATTATCTAAATTAACACCCCCACCTTCTGATTAACCACTGATAATCGCCCGTGGGGTCTTTGAAAATGCAAAATTTCCCATAATTTTCCCTTTCAGTCAACATAACCTCAATGTTTGCAAAGTGTTGCAGCGGCTGCTTTATTTTTAGCATTGTCTCGTTGTTTTAGATGCGAAGCCGATCCGAATGCATTGGCAAAGTACGTGATAGCTCTGGTGAAGAAAGACAAGACGCCGGAAGCGATGCGACAAAGTATGGTCAATCAATTGGAGGTTTTTCTGCAGACAGGTTTGTCGATTCAATTTGCTGTCCTCTTTGTCGTTTGTAATAGTAATCTATTTTAATAATTGTTTTAGAAACTGAACCGTTTGTGAGTCAGTTGTTCAAAGTGCTGGAAAGCCAGAATTATATTCTGCCGCCTATGATTCCCAATACGAATCCTCCGAATCCTGTGGCTGCAGCTGCAGCTGTCGCATTGGAATCGGAAGCATCGAATAACGGCAATTGCGGCGCTTTGAAAGCGGCGAAGACGGTGATCCCGGTGGCGGAAATAGCTGCCAGTATTAGCGAGACGCTGAACGGTAAAAGCAGCAGTGCCATTGCCAAAGACGAGAGGAAAGACGAGAAGAAGGAGGGGCGCCGCAGAAGTAGACGCAAGTCGCTGTCGAAGGGGCGGTCGCGGTCGCGCTCCTGGGACCGCAAAAGGTCGCGCAGCAGGGACAAGAGCAGGGAGCGCGACTCCAAGTATCGCGGCGGTCCGCGCAACTGGCGCAACAAATCGCCCAGCTGGAGGAGACGCAGCGGTTCGCCGGCTGACGCTCGCAGGAGTCGATCGCGTAGCCCTAGACACAACCACAGGTAACTAAATTGTTTATTTATTTTATTTATTAATTTAAAAAAAAAATTGTAAAAGTTTAAAACATTTTTTCAACTGTTTTCCAAACAGAGGCCGCTACCGCAACAGATCTCCGCCAGCGTCCAGTAGGAGTCGCTCGCGTTCGCCGTCGCCGGGCAACAACTCGCCGGAAGCGGAAAAGAACCCGGCGGTAGCGTCCACCGTGGTCGTGCAACGGAAACGCAGATGTCGCGACTACGACGAGAAGGGCTTCTGCATGCAGGGCGAACTGTGCCCGTTCGACCACGGTGTCGATCCCGTCGTGCTGGAGGACACGGCGCTCAGTCGCGTACTGTACGCCCCCAATGCGCCGCCCGCCAGACCGGAAGGACTCCTGGGGCCGCCACCGCGCGGTATGCCGGGCGTCCGGCCGATGGCGCCAGTCGCCGCCGAGTATAATCCGCAGGCGCCGCAAATGTGGCACCGGGGACCGCCGCCGGCACCATTCAGAGGCGCATTCCGTGGTCCACCTCCTAGAGTACGCATCTATTCATTTATTTATTGCTTTTTTTTATCAATTGTTTATTTTTTGTTTGTTTTTAGATGGGAATGATGCCGATGGCACAGCAACAGCAAAGGGAATTGATTTCGGTGCCTGTAATGGAGAATAATTTCAGTCAGCAGCAGCAGCAGCAACAACAGCAACAGCATCAACAGCCGCCTCCTTTTGGATTTCCTTATCAGCAGCAGCAGCATCAACATCAACAACAAATGCGTCACCATAACAATGGTCTTAATAATGATTTCGGCGTTGGTCCCATGATGGCAGCAGGTGGCGGCGGCGGTAAAAAATTCGATTTTAATCGATTGGGCCCGCGCCAAAAGAACAATTGTTCGCTGGAATTGAAGAAAGTGCCGCCTGGGTTAAACAACATTACCCATTTGAACAATCACTTTAGTAAATTCGGTAAAATTGTCAATATTCAGGTTGGTTTTCATTGTTTTGTTTTGCATTTTTTTTGTTTTTGTTTCGTTATTTGTAATGTTTATTGTTTGTGGTTGCCAGGTGTTTTACGAGGGTGACCCGGAGGCGGCAATCGTCACGTTTTCCAGTCATGCGGAAGCGCACGCGGCTTACAGGAGCACCGAAGCGGTCCTAAACAATCGTTTCATAAAAATGTTTTGGCACAGCGGGAACACGCATCCCGCCCCACAATTGCCGCCGCCACCGAACAACAACAACGAGACCAAAGCGGCGGAAAACGTGGGGCGCGGCAATGTGAAGGACCGCCTGGGACTGAAGACGGCTGGTGGTAACTTGGATGAGGAAAACGAGCGGGTTAACGAAGAGGACGCGGAGAATGCCGTGCCGGGCAATAAAATGCATCAGCAGCAGCAGCAGCAGCAACAACAAGAGAATAAAATCAACGAGATACGCGCGATTAAGAAGAACCAGGAGTTGCTGCTGGCCAAGGAGAAGCTGAAGAAGAACCAGGAGGAGAAGCGCAAGGAGGCTATCAAGTTGAAATTGGATTTGCGCAAGAGGAAACAGGATTTGCTGGAGAAACAGCTGGCGCAGCAGAAGTTGCTAATTGAAAAAATGGAAAAATGTTTGTTTTATATGATTTTTTTGTGTTTGTTAATTAATTAATTTGTTTATTTGATTTGTAGGTCCGCCAGGTGAGCAAAGGGATTTGCTGATGCAAACGATAAAAAAGTCGCAGGAATCGATCGAAGCGATTCGCAAAGACCTCTCGCAGAATATGGCGATGGGTCAGACAAAGGCGACGGCGGCGGCGGCCATGGCGGTAACGGTAAAGCAGTCGCAGAACAGTCGCGAAATGGTGCAGAAGGAATTGCTGGACGCCGAATTGGACCTGATGACGAAACAGGCCGAGGGTGCTGATACCGTGGAGCTGCAGAAGAGATTGTGGGAGTTGAGGGCGCGCGCCGGGAAAACGGGGCCGGCTGTCGGACCGCTGACCGCTGCCAGAGGCGGCCGCGGTGGCTCCCGCAGGTTCAATCCTTTGCTTCGACAGAAGATCACCAAAGTTCATCAATGTAAGTTCTTTGTTTTTCTGTTTTTTTTTCTTTGTTTTCTTCTCTTGATTATTCTTTTTTGTTGGTTTTTTATTTGTTTTTAATTGTTTTTTTTAATGGTTTTTTAATAATTTTTAAAAGGTAATTAAGCTGAAAAATCAAATTTAATTTGCAGTATCGTCGATGGCGAAAACAGCAGCAGCTGCAAATAAAGCCTTAGCAGTGGACCATCGACCGAAAACGCTTCTGGTTTCCGGCTACGAAGCTGACGAAATGCCTCTGGTGATGATCCACTTGGCGCAATTCGGTTCCGTCGTGGAAACGGTGATCGACGAGGCGACTCCAAGTGTTTTGGCCACTTTTAAGAGCCGCAAAGAAGCTGAGGTTGCTTTCGTCAAAGGAAAACATTTTCAGGTAATATCTCATCGTAAATATTTTAAATATTTTCCAAAGTAATTAAGATCTTAATGAAAAACAAATTGCCTTTGATTCCTTAATTAAACAGCTAATAATTAGACAAGTTTTATAAAAATTGGACCATCAATGGTAAAGTTATAAACAATTTTCTAACAAATTCCATGACAGGAAACCAATGACAATTTGAAAATTCTAAATATTTTCCAAAATAATTAAGATATTAATTTAAAACAAATTGCATTTGATTCTTTAATTAATCAGATAATAATTAAGCAAGTTTTATAGATTTATTTGATTGTTTAATTAGATTAATTAATGTTGTTGTTGTTGTTGTTTTTCCAGGACCGCACACTTTCAGTGACTTGGTGCGAACGCAAGCAGCAAAATGTCGCGCCAACGGCTGTCAATGCAAATGCGGCAGCCGGAATAACCGAAGAGAGAGCAGTGGTTGAGGAGGTGGAAGAGGAAGACGAACAGGGAGACATCAGTATGAAGCAAGCGGAGTTGGATGAGGACGACAGACTGATGGAGGGAATCGATGGCGAGGAGGAAGGCGGTCCCGAGATATCCGAAGAGGTGCTCCTGCAAGACGACGAAGAGGACGACGAGGAGAACGAAGAGGATCGCTCTTGGAGACGATAATAATGCGCGATGCGCGTTTTATTTACACGCAGCAAACACACACACACAACACACATACAAAGAGAAACAAACAGAGAACACAGAAACAGATAGATTTAACAAAAACTGTTCTTTTGCTTTTGTACTTTTTCTTCCCCTCTCGTTTCTCTCTCTCTCTTTGGTTTCATTAGTTGTTAGAGTTTAGACTTTAGAATTTCAAGCGAATTGTGTTTTGCTTTTTCTTTTTTGTTCTCGTCTTTTGCCTGCTGTTGTCGTGAAATACGAAACCTTTGGAAAGGTTGTTTTTTTTTTTGGATTTCTTTCTTTTTTAATTTGCCAAATTATCGATTGCACTTTTCCTGTATATATTTAATGCAAATTTATACGCACGCTTTGTATTATTAATTAATTAATTAACTTAACTAATTAATTATTATTGTAAATCACTTGGCCGAACAAGTGGCAGGACGCAAAACGTTTTCCTCGCTAAACACACCGAACACACAATGATTTTTTGTTTGTTTCCGTAATTGTTTGTATTTAGAAATTATGAATTGATTGATATTACTAATTGCAAAGATGCAAAGAAGATGAAAAGAAAAGAAGTTTAAAGAGAAACAGTGGTTGATGCAAATGAACAACAAAAAAGTTTTTTTTATACTGAAAAGAAAAAAAAGTGATTTGCAAAAAACAAAACAAAAAGCAAAAAAAAAGAAATGAAAAAATATCAATGTTTTGGTAGTTTTTTCAAATGAAATAAAATAAAATATTGATCATCAACCATCAAATGAAAAAAGAAACAAATGAAAAAATAATAATTTAGTTGCATAAATATGACTTTTAAATATTAATAATCGATACAAAAAAAAAAAAACAAAAAAAAATTTACTAAATTGCAACTTTCGAGTTGTTAAAATGCTTAAAAGTAATCAAGAAAGAAGAATGGAAACTGCCGAATTTGAATTTTTGAATTTTCGATTTTCCGACTCGTTGGGAAAAGAGCAAAATGGAAAAAACCGAAAGGAAAACGGGACACAGAGGAGTATTGAAATAACGACTGCCGATAATTTTGTTAATTTTTTTATTTTCGTTTGTTTCAGGTGTGATAAGACACGGAGTATCGGATGTGACATAATTCCCGAAGCTTATTTTTAAAAATTATCATACAGCCTAGCTATGCTAGCAGTAAAAGTAATGAATTATTCATTGGGTCGTTGGTAAATTTGAATTGTTTTTGATAACTTTAAACTTGTTTCGGACGCAAAAATCGGTGAGGTTTTTCTACAATTTTGATTTAATTAGACTTTTTTAGCATTGTTTCGCTGGTAAACAATAATTATTATTTCTTTTATTTTTGCAGTATTATTATTAGAAAAACAATGTCAAAACAGGAAAAGTGTTACGAAAATTAAAACAAAACTAAAAGCAGCAACACGTGGATTTAATTAAGCGGTTTTAAATTTAGGCAAAATTTTTAGTTTTTTTTTTTTTGGTTTTTGGGAGAATGAAGATAAGCAAATGAAATTTAAAAAAAAACCGGTGGGACATTAACTAACTGTTAATGTGGTGGCAGTGTCAAAGTTTAAAAAACTGTACTACTAGGTTGCATTTTATTTACCGGATGTTCCAATTTCTATTTACTTTGAAAAATTACTTTTGAAATTCATTTTTCGTTTGCTTCTTTTTCTTTAATTCCGGTTATTTATTAATTTTTAATTAATTATTGGTGAGAACTATTAATTAAACAAGTTTTATAAAAATTGCACCATCGATGGTAAAGTTATAAACAATTTTCTAACAAATTCCATGACAGGAAACCAATGACAACTGAAAATTTTAAATATTTTCCAAAATAATTAAGATATTCATTTATAACAAATTGTAATTGATTTGTTAATTAAACAGCTAATAATTAGACAAGTTTTATAAAAATTGTGCCATCGATGGTAAAGTTATAAACAATTTTCTTCTAAATTCCATGACAGGAAACAAATGACAATTTGAAAATTTTAAATATTTTCCAAAATAATTAAGATATTCATTTATAACAAATTGTAATTGATTTGTTAATTAAACAGCTAATAATTAGACAAGTTTTATAAAAATTGCACCATCGATGGTAAAGTTATAAACAATTTTCTAACCAATTCCATGACAGGAAACAAATGACAACTGAAAATTTTAAATATTTTCCAAAATAATTAGGATATCAATTAAAAACAAATTGCATTTGATTCCTTAATCAAACAGCTAATAATCAGGCAAGTTTTATAAAAATTGGACCATCGATGGTAAAGTTATAAACAATTTTCTTCTAAATTCCATGACAGGAAACAAATGACAATTTGAAAATTTTAAATA
>JASKGO010006693.1:0-29293 GCA_030556065.1 Holobus sp. GC000080 | reverse complement strand
CGCTGTCACCCTGTATAAAGTTATATTTTATTTCAGGAAAAAATAAAATAAAAGTTCACCATCATTTATAATAAAAAGTCTAAAATTAGAATTACCAATTTAGTTTAAAAATGCTCCAGAAATTGAACATAAATAAGTAAACTAATTAGAGACAAAAAAACAGTGCTTATTGATGCAATTACCTCAAAATTGTGCAATTAACCCTGAAAAACATGCGAAAAGAGCAGAAAAGCCCAGCTGTATTGACAGAATTTTAATTGAAAATATCCGGTTAAAAGATAAGAAATTTAGTGGTTCACAATTTAACCCCAAGCCAGCTCTCTCAACCACCAACCCTCCACCCTTTTCCTCTCTGTCTCACTCTCTGGTGCTCTATAAAAGTCTGGAATAATATTTGTGGAGTCCCCAGTGGCAACTTTATCTTAATGCGCTTATCTGTAACAGTTTAAGTTTAATTTGGCGGCGTGCAGGAGAGTCCTAATTGTGCAACAGGAAAATTTAATGCATCGTACCCCGCACTAATTCAAGTGGCGACCAGCGAAAAAGTCCTCGGGGGGATAAGAATGTAGGACATATGTAAGCGAAAATACAATGACCGCCGATATATTTACAAGTACAACGGGACCGCAGCATTCGCCAAACGTGCCATACGTTTCAAAACGTTGCTCAACACACCCTCTTAAACCACCACCGTACCATCCCCATCAAGCGCATTGCGTTGCACGTAAATATAAAAGAGAACGAAAATTAAAAAGGGTTCGTCGCTGTACATGTAAGCTCTTTGAAAGCTCTCCATATAGGTGTAGTAGGGTGCGATGCACGCGAGATGCGAGCGTCGCTGCACACATTATTATTGTGTGTTCTTTGCGGCCTAGCGTTATTTGTATGCATTTCGCATTACTTGTTATCACACCCCAAAGGCCTTTAATATGCGTGCGTGAAAATTTACACAGAGAGGACACACGCTATATATGGAATGGCCAGCAGATGAAATAATTGTGTGTGTGCGCGAGCGCTGATAGATTGCTGGAACGATGGCGTTTTGCAATAAAAATGCGAATATAAAAATTACTAATTTACGCCTCCGCTCACCCTTCTTCATGGTTGCATTGGGTGTACGGGGGCGAAACACCCCAAAGGTATAATTACTACGCTATGCAGTGTACTTGTAGATTAGCAGATGACATGCAAAGTGTTTAAAACGCGAATGTTTTAATTATATACTGCTTTTTGCATATTTTCGAATTATTAACGGTGATAACAATTCCGTGTGCTTTAAATTTACGATTTGTAATCACTGGGCATATAATTTATATGCACATACTACCGAGAAATTATTTCTCGTCAAATTATTATTAAATTTTCGTTGTCTAAGCAAAACATCACTTTTGCTTGCAATAATATTAATACAAAAACATTTTTATATTCATCTTTTTTAATTATTTTTTATATACTCGTATGAAAAATTACTTCCTCTCGTACCAATAATATTAATAATTTAATTAATAATCGCTTTACAGGATATTCTATTGGAAAAAATTTAGATAATTAATGTAAAGCCTTTAGAAATTTTCCTGAATAAATAAGATTTGGACTAAAAGTGTGGTCAGAATTTTCACAAGAAGACCGTTTTAATTTGTATTGTATTGTTTTATTTTTTTTATTATCGCCTTGGTTACATCTGTTGTTGTGATATTATATCTAATTTAAAGAAGAGGAAAAACCATTTCAAGGACTTAAAAAACTACTAAAAATAACAAAAGTGTGGTTAGAATTATCACAAGAGGACCGTTTCAATTTGTATTGTATTCATTAATTATTATTTTTTTTATTATCGCCTTGGTTGCATCTGTTGTTGTGATATATCTTATTTAAAGAAGAAAAAAGACATTTTAAGGACTTAAAAATTACTAAAAAAAAAAAAAAAAAAAAAAGTTGCAACTGGTTTTATATTTGTAAAAGAAGCTTTAAAAAATGCTTTAAATTAAAATTAAAGCAATAAATTCGCGGCATTGTAAGTGAAAAAAATTATCCAGTTTTACAAATTGTGCGATTATGAACTAAAATACTCAAAAATTTGCATATTTTTACTTGGGTCAACTTCATAAAAAAATCTTACTTTTCTTAAGAAAATGTCATCACAAGCTGAAATAATTGTGTTCGGTGTGTAAATTACTAAAAACATCCGCCAATTCAATGAAATTATTACTAATTGCTTGAAAAACATAGAACATTGTGATTTATTTGGCGGTTACTAAGTAAAACTTATACAGCACTAAAAGTGGAACCTTGACCCGGCGCCTGCACATACAATGTAATTACGAATGTAGTCCCCATCTCTTTATTTATAAAATAGGCAACCCGACAAGTTTAAATTAAATGTCTGTAGATTTCATTGCCATCTTAAAACCGTAAATCAACAATATTACAATATGCAATAAACGAAATGCCATCAAGTGTCACTGCTATTAAACTATAATGAAACAGTTATGTTTTTATTTGAAACCCTGTATAACCGAAAATAACGACATTATGCAAAACTCGAAATTTAAATGCCATTTTAATACTCAATATAGCCAGAAATACTTCATTCTCAATCCGAGACCGGATTCTATTGTAACTGCAGCATAAACTATATCCTGGTTAAAATAAAAATATTTATTTGCGAAATCGCCCATATAAATTGCAACATAAAGTAAAATTTGAAAAAGTTCACATTAGAAAAAGCAAGAGGCACGATAATCAATAAAAAATAATGTGAGTCCATTAAAATGGAACGAGTGAACGATTGGTAACACAAATGAAGCCATTTATAATCTGGTTATAGATCAGTTAAATTTTATCTGTGTTCGATTTTGTGCGGTTTGGAGAGCATGAAAGAGCGGGTTCTTAAAACGGAAGCAACGATAATATTATCGTAACCAAATGATCTGCACTCGTAAATTCCTTAATTGGCAATTTCCAACGGAGATACCCGGACTTTAAATTACGCCACCGCAACTGAAGTGTTGTGGAGACTATAAGATTTTGATTGTTCATCTCAAGATCATCCCCTAGTATGCCACATGCACACAGTAGAAGACATACGATACGGTTACTTCCTCCAACCATATAACTCACTAATTACATCGTCTATTGTACTGTTCAGAAATAGATCATTTCTCTTTCAACGGCCTGTAATAAAACTTCTTAAAGAGCATTCAGCTTATTGTTATTTCTTTCGTATAATTATTATTCAAAAGTTTAATGCTCCTACATATCAATGCATGATGATAATGAAAAGATCCTCGCCTGTTTCATTTGTTTATTTGCGTATATATTTTATTTACTAGGAGCGGATAAAAAGATCTTATATTCATTTCAATTTTTACATCAGTGTTTTTTAAGATGTAAACCAGATGACAACGGTATTAGGGTCAACAGTGTATTTTTTTTTAAATTACCAATAAATTTTAATTGATTTTTAATCATTTTATTTTATTTTATTTAAAAACCAACAGTTACAACCTTTCAAGTTTAACCTGAACAGAAATTACTATTTTCTTCTTCTTCGATGCTTAGCCTTATAGTGAGGCATAATTAATCCCGAATTCACTAAGAAAAAAAAGAGCGATATTTCGAAAAGTCAGTATGTCCACTCTATTGTCTTTACCTGTCTTTATCCAAAGTTTTCTTAATTTTGATTAACGAAGATAAATAAATAAACCAATGCGATATGCCGGGTATCCTATTCTGAGTTGCATTGCATTGCTAACTTTGTTAGGATTGGAGATAGAGGAAAATCAAGTAAATTGCGAAAATTGTAATAAATTAATGAAATTTTACAGTTCTTATTTTCGCAATAGTCGCGTACTTAATTTAAAAAACGTATTTTGAAATAGAGATGCAAAAAATATTAAATTTGGAACAAAGTTTTAAATTAGGTATAAATTTTTATAAGTTACAATAACATTTATTGAAGTAATTTGTATTTGTAAGCCCCAATTTGGGACAAAATAAATTTTATAGTTTTTTTTTTTTTTTTGTAAAAAATTGCTTGAAGTAGAAACTACTGACTACGTTATGTAATTTTTTGCTGCCCTGTATAACATTTCAAACAGATTCAACATATATAAAAAAATACATTTCACAATTGAAATAAAACAAACTGGCAAATTAAAAAATAATACTAAAATAAAAACAAAATCAACGAAAGCAATGTAGTATTTTTACAGTAGACGATTTTTTGTACTATCTGTGTCTGTCACATCGAGCGTTTTTATGAAACGTTACGAATCGTTTGATTAAATTCTACCTTCCGCACTTGTTATTTTAATCGGAAACAAAAGAAAAACGAACGAGCATGCAAGAACTCCACTTGTACATATAACCCGTTGAGTGGCAGCACATTTGATAACACAAACGGACGGCTTTATTATTCGTCGTTGCGCGCCGATCAAATATTTACCTAGGACCTAATTAAATTAAAGGCCGACGAAATCGTTCGTTTTTGCGGTTTACTACAGCACCGGAAGCGCGATAAGTGCAATCGAACGTTTCACGCGCGCAAATATAATGACCGCGAGATTATTGCGCGAATTTACACTGCTGGCGGACGCAATTCTGCAGGCGAATAATTAAAACTGCAAATTGAATTGGGCCGGGCGCTTGCTGCAACGAGAGATACTATCTGGCGGTGGTGTTTCGCGGAACGCGACAGTTCAATTACAAACCGAAAAAGACTGAATTGATTCGCAAAAATTTATTAGCGCGCATTATCCGCCCACACATGCACACACGCACACAAATACCAGCGGTGCATTTACAAGCCCTCGGGCTATACAAATGGGGAGCGCGTTGTTATTACAACAGACGACGTATTATTAGTGACAATACGTGCCGAAGACTTGTATATTTACAATGCAGCGTCCACTCTTTTCATGTTCGGAAACTGTGTGAGCGCTATGGGAGAAATTACAAATTTAAATGAGTGCAGTGCAAAAACAGTGCTTTGTGCTTATCGAACTAATTCGATGCCGCAAGTAATTTTCTTCGGGTCGAGCGCGCCGTATATGTATGCTCATGTATACGTGTACAAGGAAAACAAAAAGGAAATAATGAACGCCGTTGGCACCTCCGTTGCAAAAAACCGTTCGCCGTTCACTGTACGCGGTTCCGAGTAAATCTAAACAAATAGAAGTTATATGGTGGCTTGATGGATTAGCACTGGAATTCAGCGGGAGACACGAAAAGTCGATTTTGCTTTTTGTCCGAACGTATCACCGCAAGCCGGCCCTAATTCCGAACTGATTTTCTCTTAGTCCCCACATAATACCCTTATGCTGTGATATACTATTTTCTTTGCCATCGGAAAATCTAGTCCAAATAAGATTCCTGTTGCTTATTTAAGACTGATCACCACTTATACTTGAGCCCTGCGGTTTTTCTTTTTATTCGTCAACCATAAATAAATCTATACTATAATAATAAGTTTTATTGTACTCCTATTTTGAAGCATTATACAATGGAACAAAAAAAAACAATTTTTTTGGTTTTGCAATTATTGTTTAATGAAATCAAGATCAATTTGACAAGCAATATATTTCGCAGACCACTAAAGAAAAGAAAAGAAATATTAAATTTATATATTTCAAGCATATAATTTTAATTAAGCTAATTAATAAAATTAAAAGATTTTTTTTATTTTAAGACGAAGATGTTTGGCTAATATTACATGTAACAAGATGCATTAAAAAACAAACAAAGAAAATAAAACATTAAGATTAATTTTTGAAAACCATTTGAACCAAATTTGAAAAAAAAAAATTTGGCCAAATACGAGTACTTTATTCCTTTGTCACAAGTAAATGAATCGCTTCTTTAAAGTTTTTACGCTACGCTACGCTACGATGACTTCTTTTAATTTGTTACTGAACGTTAATAAAGTATGAATAAAATAAAAATTTCTCATTTATATAGTATTTATTCAGAAGAAGCTCTTTTCGACGCTATACATTATTTAAATTAATAAAGCGCACGGAAGGCCTATAAAATCGAAATCGGTTCAATTTGAAAAGCGGTCTTTCAAAATTTAAAAATGGAAAAGAAGAAGAAGATGTAAAAAAATTGAATTGTAGATCATTTATGGATTAGTGGGACATATGACGAAATAATTACCAAAATAATTAATTAAATGATCGTTAAAAATATACTATTCCCAAGGAAGAATTTTCTATAAAATAACCAAAACTATGGGATAATTCTATTGGATATTTAGGAAACTAGTGAAAATAAGATTTTATTCTCCCAAATCGTCTCAATTTCCACATAAGAATTAAACTACCAAATAAAAATTTCCAAGTTCCATATAAAATTACAAAATTATGACCATTTTCCAATAGAGCAAAGGAGAAAGGAGTCCTAAAGTTGAGAATATTTTAGTGAATCTTAAAATTATTTAATTGAAATATGATTGGTTGAAAACAGTTTTATTATTTTTTTTTTTCTATTTTTCCAAAATAAATGCCGAAGTACGAAAAACATATTTGGCAACTGCTAATAACTGAATTGCTTTCTATAAAAGGATCCATGAATAATTAATATTGAAATGTTACGTTTTATTATCCAGCACAAAATACTATAGATAAGTATTTTTAAAGCATTATAAGTATTGTTGTGATAATAATTTAGAACTGAAATATAAAAATTGCAATAAAAAATTAAAATAAAAAATTGTAAAATAATTGAAATTGAGAAAGAAATGAAGAAAACGAACTCAAAGAGAGATCGCTTTTTACCTAAATAATTTAGGAAACATTGCTTTCAAGAAACTTAATTTGAATATAATCCAATTTATTATTTCTGTAAATTTGAAAAAAAAAATTCTTTAAAAAGACTCTAAAGCTCTTTCCAAAGTAAATATTAAAAATGTTGATTGTTTCTCATTTGAAGTGACTAACGCTTGTTGAAAAATAAACATCTACATTTTGAATTTCAATTCCAAATTTCAGTGAAACACTACTCGTACAAGCACACACACATAATAGTTTATTTTAATTTTAATTAAAAAGCTTCCACAAAAGTTTTTTTTTTATGAAAAATAACTACATAAAAAAATAAATCCGCTTCTTTCATTTAGTACATAAAACGCGTCCCAAAATATATATTTTTATTTGAACAAATATTTAATTGATTAATTAAAATGTAAAATTATGATGCATAAATTTTTAAGTGGACCAAAGCTAATAATTAAAATTGCTACCGACAATTCCATGAAATTTAATGTTTGTACTTTGTGGTTAGTCATAAACTTTGTGGTTAGTTATAACACTTATAACTTAAGACCCTTTCGGTAATGCCTTAAAAATATTATTGCAAAGCATTAGACACTTGTTCCCTTATAATTAGTATTATACCAAGCAAACATTTATTGCTTTTGTAATCAATTTTTGGTGTTATTCCTTCCAAAGCATTACTTTGTCAAGTATTTGAGGTAACAGAAATTTTATAAAACCCATTGGAATTATAGTTACTAGTGCAATTTTTAATTAATTTTTTGTGTCGTAAAAACCACTAGTCCATCATTAATTCCACCACTAAAATATTTAATTTTGTTCGCATAAAAATTGGATAATATGCGAGAAAATAGGGAAAACCAATTAGGTAGACGTCTAACTAACGGTGAGCTTATAAAAGAATAACAGTAGTTGATAAATTTATAGCCAAGGCGCAAGATTTATTCAAGTGAATAAAAATACTGGAAGCAAGAATTTATATAGGCTCTCGGTAAGTCGTGTTAAAAATACATTAAGTTCGAGCTTGGCTATAAGCGTAATCCCAGGGTAATCCGCGTAAATAACATTTAATACTGGGTAAATATTAAATTAGAAGGCGCACCATTAACACTCAACGACCATTTTGAAAAATGTGGGTGAGAGCTGAATTTGTCAGCCATATGTAATTACCTCAGCAATGAAAAACTAAAAGCGAACTGTGCCCAACTAAATACGAAACAAACAAAAAATGAACAAAACTCGGCTTTCGTCTTTCCATCAAACCTCATACCTCCGCAGCTAGCCCTTTCTTGCGTGACAATATTTTATACGAAAATAAGCAGGGCGAACAACACAAGCCTATGCTTTGAAGGCGAAGAAAGCAGTGTATATTACGGAAAAATAACCCAAATCTCCGGCTCTTTCTTTCAAAACACAAACAACAAGATGATGGTGGAAAAAAAATTGCTTAATTGTTGGCTGAAACTCAGGCACATGTTACACAACATATTGTCCTTAAAAGGAATCAGTAATTTTCGTATTGCACGAGTCCTGGCTATATTGAAGATAGACAAGCCGCAGCTCAAAGGAAGAACAACAAAAGGACTCACAGACCAAAGTCATGCTACCGCATTTAATACTCTGCCGTTTATTTAGCTTGAGCAACGACGGCTGCACTTTGAGACCTAATTTTGGTCTTATGAACTTCGCTAACATCTCCCTATCTGGATCTACATGCGAGCAAAGAACTAGATTACACATTCAGCGCTTTGTCGCACAAACATCAGCAACATAAGAGCCCCTAACAGAAACACCATTCATATCGGTCGTCGTTTGCGCGAATAATGCATGCACCGTACATGTATACTACACTAAATTAAATGAGCCGTAATTAAAATAGGTCGAAATTATTATGACGCGAAGCCACGCAGGTGGTAGATCCATGGCGGCCGTAAAATACCTGTGCTTTCCAGCTTTCCTGCTAAATATTAAAACGCAACCTCTGAACTTCCCGTGGGAAATATTTCTTGGCAGAAGAAAATACTGTATAAACTAGCCGCCGGTGCGATTCGCATGCAAGGGATAAAGGCTCGCGCGGATCGAATTGCGGAAAGAAAGGATGACTTACCGTTTGCGAAGAACAACAGAATCGGGAGAGAACTTGACCACTTCATTGTAGTTCCGCAAGTCACATGATAGTTGTTGAATTGCACTTTACTAATGACTGCGGTCACAGTTTAGTGTTCTTCAGGCCATTGCGTTCTTGATTGTTGCAAATTAATTGTTCGGCACTATACTCTTACCGCAAACACTTAAAAACTTTGCGATGCCATGCAAGGGGTTGCAATCGTTTACAGATTGGCACTTGTTTGTTTGGCTCGAAATCGCACGCGGCCCGCTTGATTTCCCGCGCGATCCTTTCGTAACGGCTTGGAACAGTATGCACAGAAGTGAACACCGTACTGAACGCGTGGGCGTTAGGACACAAACCCGATGAATGTGTGCGGAAAATGCAAGGATAACGCTGCTGACGCCCTCTGACGCCCCCAATGTACTAACTGAGTCCTGCGCGATCGGCATTTATTCAGCAGCTGGTACAGCAACGCCATCATGCGGAATATCTTGACAGTGCTTTCCTAACCTTCAAATTTTTCAGCAATATTATTTTGTTTTAAAAAAATAAAACGTAATTTTCATGTTTAAATTACTCTTTATTCAATCATTGTAATTTGTTATTGTTCTAAAAGTGGCAAATAGTATTTTTTGTGTAAAATGGCTACCGAAAACAGTGCAAATGTAAATGATGTGAATTCACTCACAAATCAGTTAACTGTTGCAAGAAATGAAATTCATAACTTAAGGTGAGCTTGTTAAACTTTAAAATCTAAACTCATTAATAATGTTTTCAGGCAACAATTGAAAGCACTGACTTTCGCTCACAGGAAAGAGTGTGAAGAAATAAAAACAAAGCTTGAAAGTTGGCGATGTGTTGGATGTAATCAAATGGAAGAAACTGACAACAATGAGGCTTCCTTATGTGATTTACCACTTAAATACATCGGTGTTGTACATACGCAGTTCCCTGAAAAACGAGCCACCCCCAGGCAAACAGCAGTTTCTGCCGAATTGATGGGAAAACTTGTTATTAACAATGACATCCTTACAAATCCGGAACATGCTTTGGATGGTCTCCAAGAATTCTCCCACATGTGGTTTGTATATTTTTTCTTAGAATTCTTAAAATTAAAAACAGAAAATATACAAAAAGTGATATTTTAGGATAATTTTCCATTTCCATCGCAATGATTCCACACATATTCGCGCAAAAGTGGCCCCACCTCGCTTGAACGGTTTGCGAACCGGAGTATTTGCCACCCGCTCACCACACCGACCCAGTCCCATCGGATTGTCTTTGGTAAAAATAATACGCGTGATCGACAATGTAATTTACTTCTCAGGAGTCGATATGGTGGACCAAACGCCCGTTTTGGATATAAAACCCTACATTCCGCAATACGACAATCCGACATCAATTGAGCAATCAGCAGAACATACAGAAGGCCCTGAGATCAATGTCAATGAAGAAATACCTCCGGCAGATTTAAATCTAAGTACAAGAGTAATGGATGGCGATGAAAATGGTGGCAATATCAATCACTCCATAAGCCATGTGAATACAAATATTAATTTGGAGCAGTTCTACACTAGACCTGCATCTCGGATGGGCGAACGGGAAGCTCCTGACGGCGAAGAGGACGAGGAAACGCCTCGTCCTTCCAATAGTGCTGTCGGTGAAGGAGCCACAAGAGCGGAGCCACCACTAAGAGTACCTAGTTGGATCGACGATCAGAGCAGTCATCAATTGACTGTTGTCTTCAAAGATTCAGCTATTGCTCAGTTGCACCAGTTGGGCACTGCTGAAGAGTGCGAGGAGAAGATACGTACCATAAAAGGCATTCTCAAGGAGGACCCGAGGTCGGCGTATTTGAGATACAGACTGGGCAACAATTATTATGTGTTTCGAATTGCGGCCCTTTACGTTTCCTGCAAATTTAACGATAGCCAGAAGAGCGTCACTGTTTTTAAAGTGTCGCAAATGTCTGAAAACAATGACTAGAGATAATGCTTTTTATGTGGTTTCCTTTATATATTATTTATGTTGAACTAGAAGCTTTAAATGATCAATTAGAAATTGTAACGATGAAATGTAGATTTATTTCAGTATGTTTGCATTTATATTTACAATAAATATCCTATATACATCAATTATAATGTTGATTTGGTTTAACATGTTTTTTTTTTTGTATTTTTGTGGCTGAAAACCGAATAATTAGCTGAATATTTCATTGTCTGATGAAGTTTTTCTTTAAGTAAGCATAGCCGAAAAATAGGAATTGAATCGATAAACTACGATATGCCTGCTACTTTTTGAACAAATAAATAGAAATAAATATTCCAAAAGCGTAGAAAACTTATTGGATCTTAGAATTAATAATAATATGAATAGATTCACAAGAAAATTCTTTAACTTTCTTTTATCAATAGCTGGAACTTTGAATTTTTTAAGTTTCTTTTGCATTTCATACATAAGCAAACAGAAACTTTTGCAAAAAGTAGAAATATTCCAGGTATTTGAAAAAAACAAGTTAGTAAGAAAAGAAGAATTAATACTAGCAACACATTTAAATACATATTAATAATAATAATTAATAATTCTGCCGCATTATTATTAATTAATAAGTAATTATCGTTAAGTGATTGTTTGGTTAGATTAATCTTCATTTTTCAACATTATTTTTACAGTAAGTATTGGAAATCACAAGTGGTTCCTATTATAAGAACAGTGTAATATAATTTACTTTAAGTACAGAAACAAGGAATGTTTAATTAGTATTACATTACTCAGTGTTTGTGTTTTTTGTTTGTTTTTCGCTTGGTTATTATTGTGCGCCTATTGCAGAAGTTGGTGAAGACTTTCGCTTATATTTCAGAAACATTTCGTTAAAATATTCTCTTTGTTTTTTTAAGATATTTTTCACAAGGCAAGATGTATTTTTTATTAGCTAATGTTAATTTTCAGGAAAACGTTTTTATATAGAAAAAGTATAAGCTTCAACGAAATCAGTCGTTTATTTCTTAGTTCATTTATTTATTGCCAATGACGGAAAGCAAGTTATGCACATTTTTTTTATTTAAATAATGCTGCTTTTTTTTTTTCATTATATTTTTCGCTTCTTTTTTCTATAAAAATATTTAGTTACTTTGAAACACATAAAAACACGTATATATTTAGGTAGGCCTTTGAGTCCCTTTCAATTAAATACTTTTTTTTTAGAATAAAATTAATGGTAAATTAGGAATTTAGAAAAGTGGAAGCTAATTTCTCTATTATTTTTTAATTTTTTTTTTTTTTTGAAAGGGACGGTGATTTTTAAAGTTTAGAGTCTCCTAGAATATCTAATTAACAATATAACAATGGCAATAAGTACCTATTTTCATCTTATTGTTTGCTCTTTGGGTTTGCTAAATATATATATGAATGTATTATACGAGGAATAAATTTTGCACCTTTTATATATGTATAGATATATAATCTTTATATGCTACAGCAAGTAATTATTGTATTGTCTTACGATTGAGTAAATTAAGTTTTCTTCTTCTTTTTTATTGGATTACCTCTTCTATGTAAAACATTTTTGAACTATTTAATAGATTTTGCATAAGCTGATTATAATGACTTCAAAGTAAAATGAAATTGCTTACTGTTACCTTAATTAATTTTTTAAAAGGGAAGACCGAAATGATATTTTCTTTGTTAAAATTGTGAGGCGCACAACTTAAAAATTTAATTTAAAATACAGCATTTTAGAATCATTCTTTACCAACAATATAGAACCTCTTTTATGTCTATAACATAATCGTCAAGTTTCAGCAAAGGATTTTTTTTATTTTTCATTCATAAATCATGAGATATTTCCTCCACGACTATTTTCATAAGAAATTAATAGCAATTAAGACTCTCACTTGATTGATACGAAAAACTTTGATTGCATTGCAATTTACGGAGAAAAAGAAAAAAAAAACAATATAAATACTGCAGTTTGGTCAGTCAATAATAATAAATTACGTTCCTTCGTAGTGCTCGCACACAATGTGTACTGTTTGGCAACCTTACTCGTTGAAACAAAACAAAAATCAATCATAATGTTCGTTCTATCTATACTCTCCGCGAGCGAGAATCGAAACCATCCGCAGTCGCCAGTCAATTAAATTTTATAAATTTTGAGGCAAACGAAATTGTACAAGAAGTGCAAAGGTTTACTGTTACCTGAGAGCCGTCAAAAGTATATAACTTCCTGTTCCTCTTCCGCCGGCGAATCCTGTCGGTTGTTACTGTTACCTTTAGCGGAGCCACTCAGTTTCGGATACGTGTTGTTCACCTTGCCCACCTTATTAAAGCCGCTGCTGTAATGATTGGGCGAATGCGTGGGCGGCGGCGAGGGCTGTTGCATCATCGCCGGACTCGATCCAGTCCTACTATGGGAATGCATTGTCGTAGGCGTCTGCAAACATTAACAGCATAAACATAATTAATGCCCCCGTTTACCACAGAGGAATTCAAACAAACATACAGTTTCGCCGGAAGGCGGGCTGAAGCTATCGCTACCCAGTCTTTGATATCCCGTACTGGACCGTCGCACTTTTTCGTCCTGGCTCAGCTTCAAAGGGAGCATCTGTTGCGGCCCGGTGGACGAGGACGAAGAAGAGGCTGCCGGTGAAGGATTATTTCCTATGCTGCTGAACTTGGACACTAATTTCAAAGGAATCTGCTGTTTGATCGGACAGGAAACCTTCTGCTGATTAGTCGTACTGATTAGATTAATGGGAAGTTGCGATTTCGTGTTCGACGACGAGCTCTTGATCCACTTGCCCTCCTTGCGTCTTTCCGATGTATTCGTTCCGCCGCTGCCGCTTCCGCCGCTGCTCGCGGCCCCCGTAATTGCCGCCGAACTGTCCGACTGCGGACTGCTTTCTTCGCTGCTGTGAGTACTCGAGTCGTCCAGCTGGCCGCTCACGGGCAAAGCCACATTGGGCGATATCAGCAGGCCCTGGCTCGTGAGAATTTCCATGCGCCGGTAAAGCTGTTCGCGCTGTTGCGTGATATCACTCTGCTCCGCTTTAATTTGCTCCTGCAACTTTTGAAGTTCGTGTCGCTTCTCCTCCAACTCCTTAGCCTCTTGATCCCTGCTGGCGGCCCACGCAGCCTTTTCGCCGCTCAGCTTATCCTGCAAGTTGCGCAACTCTTCCAACTGTTGATTGTGTTTGTAAAGCTTGTCGCCGCCCGCCCCGCGCATCGTCGCCAATTGAGCTCGTAAACTGCAATCATTCTCTCAATACACATAAGCACCGGACTTTTATAGCCGCACTTTACCTTTCATTCGTTGTCATCAGTTGCGACGATATGCAAAGAAGGGTGTAAACGTAATGCGATAATTGAATGGCTGCATTCCGTTGCTCGTGCCCCAAATGCAGCAGCGATTCCGGCTGCAAGTTATCAGTCACCGAGTTTCCATTCGTTATCGGAGGAATTGCACTGAGAACGCAATTGCGGTACGGAAGTTGGTCCTGTGAATCAATCGTTAAACATTGATTTATATTGAAGCCAAACCAATTCTTACGAAAATCCTGTTATCTCCGGGTTTGATGTGTTCCAAGTCGGGACCGACTGTGGTTGGAGTGCAGGCAGACGAATGCAACTTCTTGCCGGCCAACTTCAAAGGACCCTGATTCGAATTATCGTATCCTCCGAAGGTTTCCGCTCTTTTGGGCAAAATCGGAGATACGTACGTTTCGCTTTGATGCTCGCCCACAGAGCTTACACTTCGAGACAAGTTCGTACCGGTTGTAAAAAGTGCACTGGCTAATTGTCCCGCTTCCTAATTATTTATTTTTAATTATTGAAATTATTATTCAAAACAATGAAAGAAAAAGAATGAAAGAAAAAACAAAAAACTTACATGAACAGCTGTTATGACATCTTTCCAGAGCTGACCAGGATCTGCATTTTCGCTTACCAGATGCCTGTAAGATGGAGGCGAGGGTGGCTCAACACCGGCGGCGGCTAATAATCTCAACTGAAGCGTCATTTTTTCTTCCAGCAGAAGTGCTTGCTCTACATCTTTTTGTCTCAGCAATCCTGTGGAATCATAAAATGTAAAAATTCCACGAAGGCTTTTGCGCGAACATGCATAAAATACACATCGTACGAATATAAATAGAAGTAAATAGAACACACGAAACAATTTGCGAATTGAGAAATTATGAACGAAAGTGCATGCCTCTTAAAGAAGAAAACAGCTTTCACCTTAAAAAAACATTTTATACACAGCTTTAATTGAATGACAACTTTAATTATTAAAATGCGTTCATTGGTATAATGAATAGTGAACACTAAGAGCAATGCAATGGAAGACCGGCACTTTCACATCATCTTTTTTGGTTGTTTTGGCTTTTTCTGTACAAATTTTGTATTTTTTCATTTTCGTTTGTTTGTTATTTGTTTGGGTTTTTGAAGCACTGTTGTATATAGAAAGTTAAATTATTGCCTTCGGGTTTTATTTTTTGATGATTTTATTTTAATTTTGATTATGGGTTACTTTTTATTGCATTGAATATTCACTTAGTTTAACAATTAATTACAAATTTTAAGAACTGTTTATTTATATACAGGGTGTCCCATTTAAGTGGTCTCCGTATATTGTGGCTATAATAATAAAGATATTTTTAATTTGATTTTTGTATATTGTAAGGACTTCAAATAATTTTAAATTGTAGTTCCCTTAAGTCCTTACAATATACAAAAATCAAATTAAAATTATCTTCATTATTATAGCCACAATATACGGAGACCACTTAAATGGGACACCCTGTATATATATATATATATATATATTTTTTTTTTTAATTATTTACATACATAGTGCTCTCGGTCATAAAGGCGAAATTCAATTTTGATTGAAATATACTTTATATTTCTTAAAGTAAGTAACATATAAACTTTGAAAAACTCTTTTGATCAAAATTTATGAAAAGATACCCCTTTGATTAACAGGAGTTAAAGAAAGTGACATATTGATCCAAAATGATTAATAAATAAACAAAAATATATGAACTTCTTCTTTTGGTCCTAAGCAAGAATTTTATAATTTCTAGAATGAAAAAAGAATAAAATTAATGAAATTTGTTGCGAAATATTAATGGAGATCAGTATTTTGTACCAGATCCGGAAAATGAAAATAGTACGTCCTTTTTTTATTTCAAATTATTAAAGAAAATTAGTTTTTCTAAGTTTTTGGAAAATTTTATGTCAATCAAAGGCCCACAACCTTTGAAAATTTTCCTCGGATAATTTTGGGAAAGTTTTTGAAAATTTTCTAGTCTTTTTCTTACTGAATTTTTCCAATTAATTAATTGAACAGTTCATTATCTTTAATTTAAGACCAGTTTCAAGGCTCAAGATTGTCTAGAAATTTTTTTATAGTAGTTTTAAGACGCTGGGCGGACGGCTGGATAACTTAACACAAGTATTAAAAAAAGTTTTTCGATTTTCGTAAAATGCAATTATGAAACACAGCACCCTAATTACTCTTCCAAAAAGTTCGAAATAAATTTTCGCCATATTTATTTTGTATTTTTTTTTAAATGCATGTAAATAAACTGTTGAATTTTTACAAAAAATACTTTATAAGAAAATCTTAAACTGTACATGTACAATATGAATTAAAACCAAAATAATAATGCAAGAAGAAAAGACCGTAAAAAACACTTTTTTTAGCGAAAATGCAAAGCATGCTTTAAATTTCATTTAACATTATGTAAACATTCGATACAGATTCAGAGAGAAATTACCTTCGATTTCCACCACATCAGTACTATCTGTATCTAATAAGAAGCAAATTTGAGATTCGTTCATTCGATTACCTCTTACTTATGAGATTTTTTTCTTATATCACAGACTAGGAAGAAGGAAAATTTGAAATCGCTCACCTGACAAATGTCTTATTTGATTTTGCTTGGCACTTAGCATTCCGTGACGTTCCTCCACACTAACTGCACTTTGATCTTCCTCATCCTCGGGACAATTCTGCACAGCATTTCTATAAAATTAAATAAAAATGCAAAGAATGCAGAATTTTAGATTTCAACATTCCATTTTAATCTTTATGCGCACCTTATTGCATTAATCCAGACTTGTTTGTCTTTGGGCTTATGTACTTTAAGTTCAAACATTTCCGGGTCGTACGGATTCGACGATATTAAATAAATACTTTTGGATTCCTGACCGGCCTTTTCGCGCACTAGCAGTTTTTGTAACGAGACAACTCCAGCCTAAACGCGAGATAAAATTAAACAAATAATAGTAATTATAATAACAAAGTGCTAGCGGTGAAACTTACCTTATTGTCGGGTGTAAAAAATGTGTACTTATTGTTATTTTCCTGCAGGAAAAACAGCACGTCCGATAGGACGATCACAGTGACGATTTGCATCTTGCCGCGTCCTTGCATCAGCACAGCGTCGCCCTCGAAGCGCAGCGCTCTGTTGCCCTGAAGGATATCGGACTTCTTGAACTTGTGATCCCTGTGAATCGTATACGATTTGGCATCGATCTTATTATAGATTTCCAATTTCCGGTCTTCCTTCTCGCGATCGGCCACCTTCGCGTCCACCTCGACCAGAATCTCCTTGACCAGCGCGAGCGCGCGCTGCAACGCTTCCTGTTCGGCCGTATCGTCCTTGCTGGTCTTTATCAGCGGCTCGATCAGCAACGGATACTTGGTGAGTCGCTGAGTCACGAACAGAATACACTCGGGAATGCCCTTTTTCTTCAGCAGCGGATTCTGCTGGCAATGCCTCACGAACTGACCGAATCGCTGGTCGCTCTGCAAGTAATACTTGTAGATATCCACAGCATCCCTATGTCTGCTGCAAAAATCGCCGTAAGCAGACTTCAATTTGCTGGCGCGCGCGTTCGAAAACTCATCCAACAAAATGTCAGCGATGGTTGTCACAACGGGTCCTTCTCTTTGTCGCTGCCGCAACCGAGACAAGAGTCCTAAATGCAAATCGATGAGATCCGAGAGTCGGGGGAACATACGCTCGACGTTCGCTCCGTATTGGAAATACTTCTGAAGACCTTCCCTGAAAATCTGAAAAGTACGCGCATATAATAATCTCGCGTTATTGCATTCGCCGAGCACCGATTTTGCACCTTCTGCATCACTAGCAGTGTCATACAATGGTGCTTTTCGGTGAGGATGAATTCGTAAATGTGTTCCTGCCGCTTCACTTCCTTCTCTTTCAACTTGCGCGCCACTTCTTTGCCGACGTGGGGCGTCCACGAATCCGGCTCCTTCTCGTGCAAGCCCAACGAATAATCCGAACATAAATCCACTGCCGTTAACTGTGCGTCTGATAAGAACTCCAAAGGGACTAGAGGAACATCGTCTGAGAAACTGTAATTTAACGGCAAAACATTCGTTACGAACCCGTTTTAAATAATTAAAGCGTAAACTCATTACTTTGTACCGTCATAATGTCCATGATCTCCGTCTTTGTCGTCGCATAGAATTTGGCTGCAAGAAGTCGCAAAATTACGCATTTCGCAAGCGAAAATTTTGCACAACAAAAAATCGAAATTATATCAAAATAACTAAGAGACCATCAATAAGAACGTTTGAAGTTTGAACACTTTTCGTGAAGACACAAATGTTTACTCTCAGAATGTACAATATCGATATTTTTACATGTTATCTGCAGGTTGTAATGACAGCCATTCGAAAGCGGTGGTCACAAGAAACAATGTTATTACTCTAAACTTTTAAGAATAATGGGCAAAGAAAAGTTGGTTCTTCTTGGTGAGCACACATCGAGTATAGTAAGTAATTTCATGTTTCATGTATATAGTATACTATAACGGAAAACGAAAACGATAAAATGAACGCAAACTGTAAAGTCCTATAAGTATAGAGAACAGCTTAAAGATTCAAAAAGAGATGATCCTATTGCGAATTCAACAATTAAAAAATTTGATTGCATGCACAGAAACTTTTTCGAAAATATTAAACTACATAAGCTGTAGTACAAGAATTATGCAACCAAATAATTCTTTAAAATGCTTAATAATAATGTGAGCAGACAAATATAGAAATACATAGAATTGAAAAGTTGGTAGTCTTTAAAAGACTAACAACAACAAAGTTTACAAAGAGATCAAAGAGGTCTAAGTGAAGTGCAACAATTTACTTCAGGAATGAACAGTTTAGTGATCATCGAAGGGTTTCTGTCGAATCGGGGAAGGGGACTTACTTAACTCCCAGCTTGGTGGCCACCCTGCGCCAGGGTGAGTAGCTTGGTTGATTCCTCCTGTGTGGGGGGAGGGTTAAGGGAAACAGGCAACAGATTAGCCACACTTTTTAACTTAATATCACTTTTTTCGATTTTGTTTTTTTTTTCTTTAAGTGGTTTTCGCGTTCAGCCAATAAGTGCCAAATCTAGCAGGTACATTGCATATTTTTGCGATTTTTTGAAATATTCATAAGTGCCAAAAGATTGTTATTTGAATTAAAATTAAAAATAAATACAAAATATTTTTACATATTTACAAATTTTCATGCCGGGGAGGTTTCTACTTTGGTGTAAAGCACAGATAAATTGATACTTAAATTATTAGCAGGGGAGAGTATTTTTGAACAACAGTGGTTTCTTTTTTAAATTAAATGATTTTTTTTTTACATGCCACGTTAATAAATTTGGATTAGATTTAAAAAATCGGTTTGCAAATAAAAAACAGAAAGGCGTACATACATTACATTTTCGAAGGAAAACATTTAGAAGTATCAATAGTGTTTCTTTTCATAAAATGAAAAGGGGGAAAGCAATTTTTAGAAATTTATGTTAAAAATTTAGCTTATAAAATTGGGCGGGAAGATAACTAGGTCCATAGTCAATTGGTTACTGGGGGTACTGTAGTTACCAATAAGGATTATGGATAATTTAAACACTGTCTTTGGTGAAAAAATTAATTAGAATTGGGATACTTTAAAAAAATTAAATTAAACTTGGAATGTTTTCAAATAACTTATGATGAAGTTAAATTAAAGATAGATTTGATACAGGGTGTTTTTTGTATCTTCTCTAATCTTTAAGATAGTTAGTGCTTTGAGACAAAACAGTGGTGAGCCATTTTTTTAAGATTATAATATTTTTATACTATTTTTTGTAGACAATAATATTGAAATGATTGAATTGCAGACTAATTAAAAATAAAATACATCATTCCATTTAAATGTGGCTTTTTTACTGAAGTCAATTGCTAAAAGAAAATCAATTTTTAAGACAAAATGAGTCAACATTTTTAAAGGTGTTTCCTTTTAAAAACAAATCACTTTTATTATTCATCTAAATCTCGTTTGCAAATTAAATCAAAATAAATCTGACGGCACCATCTTTGTTTTTGGGAATTTTTCTTGCCGCCTTTTGTAGTTGTTCTCCATCTTTATTTTTATCACTTACAATTTCCGAGATTTCATAGATAATAATTGTTATTCTTTATTTATCTTAATCTCCACTTATTTAGAATATTTTATGCGTTTGATTAGTAACACCGGAATATTTAATAGGGTGTCTCAAAAAGTAACATTTTAAAACAAAAAATATATTTCTTTCAATCTCAACCTCCTAGATGAAAATCTAGATTTGGCAAAGAAAGTCCCATAAGAGAATTTTGATTTTTTTTTTTTTAATTATTTTAAGAACCAAATCTCAAAGCATGGGCTGTGAATATATCACTGGATAATGTCGCCTTTACAAATCTTAACTAAATAGAGATTCTTAAATAGACTTTCTTGAAATATTGATAGATTCATGTTAAAAATATAATAGTAGAAAGAAAAATTGTTCTATACGTTCAATAGTTGTCCCAATAGATAAAACCACCCTTTACAAAAAAAAGTTCTGTATACAAACTTTTGAACAGCTTTAAAACACAATAAATTTAATTTTTCCATAAATGAATTGAATATTTGAAAATCATTTTAACAACACTTTATATTACATTAAATTATTAAATGAAATAAAATATGTATACGAGAAAATAATCAAAACATATAATCTCGTCCTAAATAAATAAAATAAATAAAAACGTATCTCAAACAATTCGGAAAAAAGGTTTGACGGAATTACAAAACATATACGATAAATACCATAAACTGGAATCAATTGTCTACCAATCAATGTATACCTTCACGATAGAATTCGCCAGAGTACAACAGAAGAGCAGTAGTACAGTAGTTACATGCTTGGAATGTTCATCATTGGGGAAGTTAATGAGATTTCTTGCTCATGCAATTCAACCTCTACTGAATCGTTAAGCAAACCGTTACATTAAGGTAGTTTTTTTCATTAATTATTCGCATAATATTCGTATATTGAAGCTGTTATTAAAATATGCATATGTGCGGGAAATAAAATTACTTGAAAACCGAACGGAGGAGCAAACGGTTTCAATTATACTTTCGCATTGTTTTTTTACTCTGCGTCTATATCTACATATCCACAGTAAACGCAGAAAAAAGAGAATGGTTGTTCGGCTGTACACATAAACTGAAAACAAAAACCGTTTTGAAAGTAATTATAATCGGTAATGTTTCGGATATAGGTATGTTTTTGTATAGGTAATTAAAATTGGGTATTCAAAGAGACGAAACTTTCTTGCAACGCCTAATTATACTATACGAAAACCTGCTTTGCTGCTTCAACTGCGTTACAATATTCGTTAAAATTGACTGTTAATGAGAGTTTGCGAAAGACGCAAAAAGTAAATACCTGGATATGATCTGTGAGCTGCCGCCGAACGAGCCGGAACTTCTTTTCACGATGGAGCTCTTCGAGTTCGATAGCGGAACGCCGAATCCGCCGATTTTGTTGGCACTCTGTATAGACAAACAAACGCAAGTTTAATTAATATTAGAGTTTATATTTGCAAATTTGCAAATCCATTTACAAAATAATAATTCAAATAATTTTCATTTAATTAAATATAAATTGCTTACTTTTAATAAAGTTACTGTTGAGAAATTAAAGTGAATAACGAAATTAAAAAGTCATTTACCAAACCAATAAAAATATTTTTTTTTATACTTGTATACTATATATAAAAGTAAAAGTCATTAATTTTTCATCTTTAAAAGTTATTTCTCATTAAACATGATTAAATACCGTTACGAAGTAATTAAATTAAACTCGAAAAACACTTTAATCATTTTTTATGAAGTAATTAATCAAAACGTAGGCAGAAAATTTTAAAGATCTACAGGGTACGCCACCAAAGACACCGAATAATAAGTTTATAAGGAAAAAGTTAATTATATTATTTTTGGATGTTGCACAAATCAAACCTATTAGTTAAATTAAGTAATTTACTTGCTTAATTGTATGTAAAATGTTCATTTTAAATGCAATTTTAAGAAAAGAAAAGAACAATATTTATGACAATGGCAACGAAAAAGTTATTCTTATTTTATTTTAATTTTTAAACGATTCGCAGCTATTTATTTGGAAAGTCAGATAGAGTTGATATTTAAGATTAAAAAATATATGAAAAATAATTAACTGATTTGCACATTTAATGTAAAAAGGAATCAATTGTTTCATTTTAAATTTAGTGCAAATTTTAGAATATATTTTGATTCCATATTGATTTAATTAAAATTACAAAATTCGTTCATCAATTAGTACGAAAAGATATTAAAACCCTTTGTTACTAAAATAGCTGTTTCCAAATTTAATTTAAAATTTTAGCATAATGATATTTATCTTAAAACATTTTAATTTTTGTAATACCAGCACACACAAAAATTGTTAATAACGAATTAAAACAAAGATAAACAATAAACATTAAAACAATTAAAAAAAAATAGATAAAAATAAGGACAAATACCTTTGATAACTTCGAAGGTTTCGAACATTCGGCAATATGGTCCTTGCAGGAATTCTGGTGAACAGTTGTGGAACAATCTAAAAAGACAAACAGAAAAAAAAAGAACAATAAATTATTTAAACATCGACTCAACCTCTTTAACACCGAATATAATAAAGAAGCACTTACTATCGCAGTACAAAGCCGGCTTATTGCTCAAGGGTTTGTTGCAGTAATCACAGGTGTGCGACGAGCCGTAACTGGCAGACACCCACTGATGAGTAATCTTCTTGCTCTTATCCTGCGGAAAAAGAAGAGAGGAAACTCTAAGTAATGCCACAAACAGTCTCCATAATAATATTTATCGACCAACCTTTTTCTTTCGGAAGAATATACTACCGCGCTTCCTACGTTTTTCCACATTGTGGTCGTAGCTGAAACATCAACTTTGAATTAGCACGATCCGAGAGCAATCTCTCCACTAAAGGAAATCTCTAATCAAACCACTCTGGCCAGAATAGAACAACTACCGAGGAGGTTTTTCTACTAGTAGATATCTACGTAATTTGTATTAAATACATAATTGAACGAGTGGGTGAAAAATAGGTGCATTATTTATAAGTAAGTAGTATATTACGAGTGTAGAGTATGGTCGAGAAGCACAGCGTGCATTGAAGTTTTTTTTTCTTTTTTTTTTATTAATTAAACATTAAATAAGTCGGGTGGTTTATTATTGACTTACTCGATTAGATTCGATGGATGATGGACAGTGTATCGAGTATGCAACAATCGGCCTTCCTCTTCGGTCTCTGACTCGGTACCACTGGGTCTGCCCCTACATACCAAGCTTAAAGCACATGCACTACACCAAAATGACTTATGTGTAACTAAACTAAGATATTTGGTACATTCTTTTTTGCTCTAGATTCTAGAAATTATGATTATCTAAGTTTGATCTGTGTTATCATTTCAAAAATTTGCTTTTAATTAGAATTGCTGCATTATAAGTTTCCGGTAATGCAATTTTAGACGATAAATAATAAAGTAGTTTTACCTTACCCTATAGGGATAGGGATTTGTAAAAAAATAAATTTTGAATATACTTATTTTTTTATCAAAAGTTTCTTTCAATATTTTAAATTGATTCCGGTTTATATCGTAAAAATGACCTAAGGAATTAAAAAAGTGAATATAACTGTGGGTGGTTATGGTTAGTTCCGGTTAAAACGGAAGAGGTGCAAAATTGAAATTATGTTAATCAATCCAAAATTATGTATTATGGAAATTAGTTTTTTTTTCTTTTCATTATCGCCCTGTATATTTTTTTCTTCAGATCATCAGTCTTTTAAAGGAATTTTTACTTTAAAATATTTTGATTTTTAAGTCTTTTCGTTTTTCTTTTATAAAAATTGCTTTCAATTAAAAATATTGCAATTTTTAAATTCCATTCAGTAGATAAAAATGAAAGAACTTTTTCTTATCTTCATTCTAAATTGGCCAACATCAAAAATTTCTCATTTTTGCATTGCATTAAATCAGTTTAGGATAAGCCTAAATTACAAATTTATTAAAAATAAATTTAAAATGTCGTTTTTTATTATCGAAAAATTATAGTAATAAGTTTTAAAAATGAATTAGAACATTTTGCAAGAGATTCAAAAAATATTTCAGTAAATTTTAATATTTTGTATTCAAAGAAATAACCCAATAAATTTTATTAAAAAATAAATATATAAATATCCTTAAAAACCAAAAAAAAAATCTTCTCATTTGTGCAGTAAAAAATCAAAACATTGCAAAATTGAAAACCATGCACAAAAAAATGGTCATAAAAAAACTCTAAAGGTGCAAATTGAAAAAATGTAACTTACTCTGTTCTTATACGTGAATCCAAAAATCAAAAACAACCAAAAAACGACATAAAAAATATGAAAACTACTTACATGGGCAAAGTGGATTGTCCTCCAGCTAAGGCAGGTTCCGGTACCAAATCTCTAACCGCGATAATCGATGGGGTCGAAACGGACTTCTGCAAGGGCAGACGCACCGGAGACAATCGCAACTGTTCGGCTTCCCTTTTCGCTTTAATCTTATTAAAGTCATTCTGCCAATAAACAACCACAGTTATTTACAATACTAATTACTATAGAAAAAAACAAAATTTCAAAGAGGAAAAAAAGTGGTAAAAAGTACCTGTAAGTCGGCCTCATTAAGGGAATGTGTGCTGGCGCCGCCGCCGGTCCGGGTGCCTCTTCGACTAGTGTTAAGAACGGTACCGTCGGCTCCGAGCAGCCTCGCAGTGCTTCCATCCACGTTGTCCACCAGAGAAGATTCGTCGGCCTCGGATTCCATGCTGCTTAGCGACACACTGAAAACAGAAGCCCTAGAAGAAGAGACGGCGGCATTTAGCAAAGGGGACCCATCGGGTGCCATCTTACCTTCTTTGGCGATGCTTTATCTTCTCTTTGGTGGACGTGAGATCTTCGAGAGCCGTCCATGACCGTCTGCGTTGCGCTTCCGGTTGACACAACCAATCCTGACCTTTAGTGGCAACAACGAATTCATACTAAGTGAATTAGCAACTAATGCTCTAAATTCAATAAATCGGGGGTTGTTGGCAAATTAAAAATTAAAAAACAATAGTTTACTCGTAAGTAATACTCGTAGTAATTAAAAGTGTGCGTATAAGTTGTTCAAGTATAAATTAAATAAATTGAGGATGTAGGATAAAGTATTAGTGGCATAAATAAGCGAAGGAAATAATATGTACAACAAATTTTAAGTCCTACCACTGCCTTTTCTACTCGAAGGTTGATGCAAGGGTGAAGACCCCAAAGAACCACCTAAGGTTTCCAGCTCCGGAACGGCCTCATTGAGTGTCGGACAACTGGCACTCAAACGCGCTACTTGAGCCAGCAATGGATTTAAGGTGCTAGCAGTGAAATGTTTGGAATTCGGTGTGTATACATCTACAATAAATTTACAATATTTTTTATCGGCACACCGGATGTTAGATGACGACTAAGTATACCGAATTTTATATATCAAATTTTATTTTTATTTTCCAGTTTTTCTTATTAATTTTCTTGAAAAATTTCATGATGTAAAGTTAAATTCAGGTGTCTTTCGCATTTTTTTTATTTCAATTCATTTCCACCCAATGTTTTCAACAAAAAAAAAAAACCTTTAAAATTTTCAAACTTTACGTTAACTTTTATATCTCCGTTGATGCGAAATTAGAAAATTACTAAATTTTGAAGCTCGCAAATAAAACTTATTCTGTTTCGAGAAAATCAATAAACACAATTAATATCTCAATACTTAATCGAACATCCAGTATATGTATAGCATCAGTTTTTCTTTCCTCAAATTATAATTAATGTGCTTTAGTGTGTATTCAATACGTAATACCCCTGTAATTAATTCTATTAATTTACGTGTAATCCAAGGATTCTTAAATAAATCACTGAAAGGTTTAAAACGGACAAAGTAATATTGTCCTAAATTCCAAAAATGACAGTTTTTCAAGCAATAATACTACCGATAAAAATAAATTATTTTATTTTCATTTTTATTAATGTAGCTAAATACCATCGGTTAATATATTATAATAATAAATTGCTTTTATATTATTTTTGTATTATCTGCATACTTTATGCAATTAAATACATAATGACATAAATGGAATAAAATGTAATTTATTACAATGTTTCTTAGGAGTTATTTTGTTTATACTTTAAATTTGAAAAAAAAAAGATTAAAAATAGCAACTTTATTTTTAACAAAAACGCATTTACTATTATTACTTCAAAAATCCTTTCAACAACCTATTTCCAGCAGAACAAATATAAAATTTTATTAATATTTAATAACTGTGTCTGCAGTAGCAAAAAATTTACTTTAGTTTTTTGACACGAATAATTTTCTGCATTACAGTCATTTTAAACTTTCGTTTTTAGTAAAACAACAAAATTATAATCATTAAATAATTTGCAATAATCTTGACAACTACAATAATAAAATTAGAGTAATATTCCTCATGTATATTTTATTTACTTACTACTTTTTCATCAAATTGTAAACAAAATGAAAAAGTCAAAAAAACTTTAAGCATCCTTAGATTTTCGATAGCAAAGTATAGCGATAAATGTATAAAAAGAGTGCAAAAAATTAGTGAAAAATAAAGGAATAATTGAAACTTACTGGGAATGGTGCCATCACGCATACGTTGCACATCATCGGTCAGATCTCGCAACTGTTGGATGGCATCCTCGAGCACCGGGTAGGTCTTGTTGGCTGGCGAATGCGGTGTCACACTGATGGTGGGTAAAGGCCCCGGCCTGGGCAACATCTCCGCCAAATTGTGATAGTCTGTGATGACGTCCTCGTCACTGTCCGGCTCGCCCCCGCTCTGGCCACATTCATCTGCGAACGAAAAAAAAAACCGATATGCCAACAGAGAGTAATATTATGGATCGCGAGCCAGATTGAAAATTAATTGATGTGTTTTTGATGATGAGCAGACGGTACACATATATCCTTCAATCGGATGCGCAATAAGCAAAGGAAGAGGAAAAAATCACATTAACGGCTTATAAAACTTTTAATAAAGTTAATCTACATTCCTCGGGTATCTGTGCGGCGAACAACAACCGTAAACTAAGAAAATTTACTTGGCTAAATCGAGTGCATATAAACAGGCGATTTACGAGCGCTCGCGATTTATATTAATTGTGAGAAATTCAAAACATGTCTATAAAGAATGTTTACCGAGGATACATTAATAAAGTTTCCAATAAAACGCACTGGGTATTTCGCCATTTTTCCCCTGAAAAAAAAAATGCGAAACCATCCTGTGAGCTTTATTGAATTTTATTTCGGTTTTATTGAACTTTATGAATCTTTTTTTTTTATTTTTAGTAATTGAAAAAAAACGCTTTCATGTATCAGAAAAAGGAATTGAAAAAATGAAAAAATATACATTTAAAATTTCAATATTATATTGGGTAATTTTTAAACTATAACTTCAGTCATAAAATTTACAGCAACAAAAACGCTTGCACTTTTGAAAGCAATAGTTTTAATTTATGTAAAAACGTTACTTTTTCCTTGAAGTTTTCTAGAAATTGAAGTACACTTAGTTTCAAAGGATATTGTTGTACAGCTTTTTCCACACTTAAAAATAAAAATTGTATAAAATGTAAAGTATTGTTCAACTTCAACTTACTTAATTTTATAAAATATAATAAATTCTTTAAAATTAATAATTAGTAAAACAAAGACTAATTTCAAATATAAAATAATCAGTCGTACCTTTGATCAAAAACAAAAAGCCCATAATCGCTTGCAACAATTTCAATAGACATTCACATTTGTTTGCAGTCGCTTTGCCAGCACTTTTGGCCAAAGTAACAGTCATGAAAATACCTTTTTCCGTAAATCACTTTTCGAATGAAAAACACCAATAACGTGCGACATTCCCGCCTAAGATCCGCAAAAAATGAGCTTTACGTAAAGCGACCATCAACTTCATACTGCGCTCGTAGGTACTGTAGGCAAAAACAATAGTGGAAACGCGAAACTAGAACGCGGCAACCAAACATCGACACTATCAAATGTCGAATGAACAGGGAAGACCTTAAAGCGACCACTTCTTCGATTACTTACACGGCTTGGTAAGTATCGTAAAGTAAAAGCAGCGCGAGCGCTCTTGTAAAAACAATACGGTATATAAAACACAAAAGAGAATATTGCTCTAGAAACGGCGCGCGCGAAAAAATCCAACTCTTCTTGCAAGCCATTGACCAGCCGGAATAAAAACAAACGTTTTAGCCGAAGAACAAGTCATTGTTCTTATTACAAGCCTCATTGGCGTAAAAAAACAATAAAACACGACGTGCTGGAAAAGGCAAAAATTCTGTACTGAGTCGCAACTTATTGAAAGGCGCGCGTTACAATCTAACCGCTACGTGGAAAATTATACAATACAAGCTCTTATCGTAAATTTATGCGGAAAATACTCGGGTGTCCTGTCAGGAGCGCACCAGTTTCTTATCAATTGATACTTTTTTTTAATGCGGTAACTTTGCGAGCACCACAAAAGTTGATAGAACTTCTTATCAATTGATACTTTTTTTTAATGCGGTAACTTTGCGAGCACCACAAAAGTTGATAGAACTTTAAATCAATTTTCGTTTTCGCTTCCTTAGCTATTGCTGCTCTGGCATACTCCTAGTATAATTGACTTTTTGTTTAATTATTTAAAATCCTGCGCTTTTCACGGCCAACGCTTGCGCTATTAAGTAATATCTATTGTTTATGTGAAGTTTGTGTGTTGTGTGTGTGTGTAAGCATTAGGAATGCGAGCACTTAGCGTATGAAATAGTTGCGGTTCCGTCTAACTGTTTTATTGTTATAATAATGTTGTTTCGCTTCAAATTTAACTGTTAAAAAATGCTCATTACGCTCCGATGCTGTTCCCCCATTGCGAATACCAAAGGTACTCTTAATATTGCACTCAAGACATTTACGCATTTAATATTGTGCATCTAATTTCTAACTG
>JASKGO010006691.1:0-11217 GCA_030556065.1 Holobus sp. GC000080 | reverse complement strand
CAAGATATGGGTAGTGGTGTTTGGGTAGGCATCCCCATCACCATGGCAGAAGGACCTTCGGGTCGATAGCCTCCCTGTGCTCAAAGCACAGAAAAATACAAATACTACTACTACTATATCTTTAAAAATAAATTTAACGCTTTAGATATTTTTTTGTCATTTATAAAGTTCTTGCAAACAAAAAAACAAAAACATATAGTAAATAAACGAAATGACAGTTTTTTTTTTAATATTTAAGTTCTGGAAAAAAAAAACATGAAAAAAGTATCAACCCTGAAGAGAATAAACAAAATATCTTTGTTATAGCAAACATTAATAATGCTAAGCATTAAGCCTTTTCTCATCATTCTTCTTGCTTGCGAAAGGAAGTACGATAAATAATGGAATGTATATTATACAGAGTTATTTATTATTTCTTTCTTCTCAATTAAGTTTCAGTTTTTATTCTTAATAAAGTTATAAAGCAATTTATTTTGTTTTGTTTTTCAAATGAAAAAAACTTTTTTATTTTTGCTAACTAAAGAAAATTGTTATTAATTTTTGTTCTTTGTTAAAAAAACACCTGTAGTAATGCAGCAATCACTTTGAAAAGCTTAAATTAAAAAGATTATAAAAAAGTACTCAAATAGAGCGCAATTAACATCCCCTACAAACATTGAAACGCGGAATTTGGATATTTATTTAATGATTTATTTAATGATACCAAACAAAAGGGGATAAATTTCAAAGCTTACGCCAAAACGGTATTTGCATTGAAAATTAAGAACAAATTATTCGTGGTGAGATTTATCTCTATACATATATTAAGAAAATAACACAAGGGTGGGTAATAAATTACTTCGCAACAATAAAGGATTATTTGGTTAATAAATACGCACAAATTACTTGATACTTTTGTTGAATAATAAATTCCTAGAGATTTTTTTTATTTTTATTTGAAGTAAAACAAAAACAAAATTAGAATAATGAAGCAATTGCTAAGAAAGTTATATAAAGGAAAAATTACAAAATAAATTACAAAAACTGTATCAACAATTTTGTAATTAAAATAAATATCTGTTGTTATAAAAATATCTGTAACATTTTAACTAATAATGATTAATGTTCATAGCAACAGAATATTTTCAAACAATAAACAAGAAGTTATTCTGATATTAAGAAGAGGAATAAAAAATCATAAAATTATAACATTAATTGGAAAATCGCATTTATTAACTTGTTTTTTTTTTTTTTTAATTGAGACACAAATTATAAGAAATTTTTAGAAAATATTTTGCACACATTACGTACCTTTCTTGCAAATAACTGGAGAAAACTTCTGTCAAGTTTCTAAAGTTGGTAAAGTAGATTTTATTAATTTTTAAAATAGTACAAAATTTGGTACAGTTCAGCAGTACAAAATAAGCAAACACATATTGCGAAAATTTAGGCACTTATGGCACAAGTAAAGGAACAAAGTTATGACTTGCTTTTTTTTTATAAACGTAAGCAAAAACACATTTTCCTGTTTAACAACATTTATCTAATTTTCTAAAATAGATTTTTAATTATCTGTTATAAACCAAGATTATGTTTTTTTTTTCTTCTTTATTTGTGAAAGCATTCCTCTGGAAATCATTTTTCCAAAGAATATAAAATTTCTGAATGAAAAAAATCTGTTCGGATTTCATTTCATTACAGTAACTGAGTAAAATAAGATTGAATTACCGCAAAAACAAAAACGTAAACCATGGCTATTAATTTTTATCTAATTAAAAGAGTTATGACGTAAAAGAAAAAAACAGAAACAGAAAAAAATGATATTAAATTACTTAATAATATCAAAAAGTAAACCCTTAAAAGTTTTAGATAAAATAAAAAAAAAGATTAAAAAAAATTCTTTCGTTTATAACAGACAAGCAAATTTATTATAAAATGATAAGCAACATCATTAAAGGAGATTCAAATTGCAATTAATCTATTTATGGCTGAGTCAAAGCTCATCTTTGGAAGAGTAAATAATCTTAGAATCCTCAGTGTCGCTAATGTATCCAGTTTCGCCGGTATAGTGAGTGGGATAGAGCAGTAAGGGTGCAACACTGAAAGCGATTAGATTTCTCCGGGGATATCGCAACTTCCACTCTAGTTGCGGATGCTTGTCGAACAAAATCGGCAGAAATTCGTCAACGGGCAACAAGTTGTCTAGCGGTCGCGCCTCGAGCAACTTTCGAGCTCCCCGCAAACTGAGCACATAGCCCAGAGTCCAATACGAATAGTTTACATCCACCAAGTGTCTGGACACCCACGGCTCTTCGTTCTCCTGCAGACGCTTTCGACCCAAATACCTGATCATAATTATTTAAATTCCTCTTTGTATTCCCTTAACGGTCAGTCATTTTCGTTAAAATTGTTCAACATCACTACAGCTACTACGCTACTACTCTAACCGCGCGTAGAAATAATAATCACCCTGTATAACTTATGCTTATAAATAAATAAAATTTAGATAAAACGGCTAAAGTCCCGCCGGTGTTGTTTTAATTGTTGCACGTTATTGCGCGAAGAAGATATTAACAACGAGCTGCCAAGTTCGCTCAAAACAATATGAATTATATATATATATTTCAATAAATTGTGCCGCAAAACCTCTTAAATTAATCCCCGAAGTGTGCACTAATTTGTACCTCAGTTTCTAACTTATTCATATATTAAATAAGGTAATGGCAGCGGAAAATTGCTTTCCAAAGCATGGCTTCCAAATGCGGTTCGGTAGAAAACAATAAGAAAATTAATACATTTGCCAAACTGAGAAAATCATTAATTTATAACTTGTCAAAATTATAATTAGTTTTGTAGTGATGGAAAGTTCTGCTAGTATCAATGCAATGTACATAAATTTAACGGAAACCGCATTTATTCAACTGCAATAAGTCTTTCCTAAGAGATTCAAAACTAGAAGATTTAAAAAATAAATACTCCGCGTTTTTAATGATAAAGTTAGGTATAATTAACTCTCATAATTAAACTTTTTTTAAATTTGGTTAAACTTTAAATATAAAAAAAAAACTAATTTTAATTACTTTGAACTTCGCCCGAACCGAAAAATCAATAAAAAGTAAATAAAAAAGTACTCACACCAAGTCCCATTCCGGTAGTTGATCCATATCATCCAATAACTGGCGCATCTTGATGTTAAAATACGGCTCAAACCTTACGTCATCCTCCAAGACCATTGTCCTTTTCAGTCCTAGCTCCACAATCTATACAAACACAAAACCAACAAGTAATATAACCTGCTCAGGCAAATATGCAAACGAACCCTTTGCCAAATCCCGTAGTGACTCATAAAGCACCCGATTTCCCCGAAGGTCATGGGCCTGCAAAAAGAAACTGCCATTAAAAGCAGTAAAATTAGGTCGGCAAATTTACCTTTGGTGATAGGGGTCCGAATACTCGGGCAGAAACGTAATGCTCTCCATAAAGCTCTCATTGAGATTCCTGAAACCAAGAAAATGCAAATCATTATTCTTTTCTTTCTTTTCAGAGCCATGAACGTGAGCAATTATACAACAGTGACCTGGATAACATCTCTCTATAACTACACAGCTTTCGATGCCATGGAAACAATTGCAAACCGCACAAACGACAAAAGCTATTCTCCGTTAGATGGCTTCATTTACGAGTACGTCCCGCCCCTAATGTTGATTCTGTGTCTGGTCTCCTTGGTGATAAACACGCGCGTTTTGGTAGCTGTAAAATGGACTCGGCGGCCGTTATCGCCAAATTTGTTCATCAGTCTGAGCCTGGCAGCAGCTGATGCTTGCACATCGCTTCTCTTGGGAATCGGTCTGTTAATCAACAGCTACTTGCCGCAAGTATTCGAAATCGAAGTGGCCTGTAAGGCGGAACTGTGGATCGAAATGTTCCGTCTGAGCGGTATTATTGTAACAGTGTGCCATCTACTCGCACTGAGTATTAACCACTGGTTAGGAATCTTGAAACCGTTGCATTATGCCACTCTGGTGACCGGTAGTAGAATCACCTATGTAACGGTGCTCTTGTGGGTGGTCCCAGTAGCGTTCTTCGCTATTTACTTCTCCTTTCAGGACGACGGTTGCGCAGTAGCCAAAGAAGACGACTATAACGACGCAGTGCCTTTTTACGATCGCGTTTCGTTCCGAGTTCTGTTCATGTCTTTATTCCTGGTCCCGTTCAGCCTAATGATTTATTGCTATTCGCATATTTTTCGCATAGTGCGTAAACAGCAGCGCGTTTGGTCGCATTTGTCGCGTTCGGGAAGTAAACGCAACAAAGGTGGCACCGTTATTTCGACACCGCCTCAGCAACGATTGAAAACCATCGAAGACAACATCAAAGCACTCTATACGATGCTACTTATTTTAGGATCGTACGTGATCGGTTGGCTGCCAGCCATCATTATCTTTATTTTGATTTGTCCGGAAGGATGTCTTTATAAACAAAGCGATTTTAGTAAGGTGCAACTATTCTTTATGGGCATCGTAGCAAATGTTTTGATCATCTTGAAAACTTTGGTCAATCCTATTATTTATTCTACACGTATGATTGAAATAAGGGTAAGCTTTCCAAGAGCTCCATCTGTGATTCAATAGATGGCTATTTTTTTCAGGAGGGGATGCAGCGAATGGAATTGGTTTTGGCTCGCAGATGCTGTCAAATGGGCCGGCGGAAAGGAAGAGGCCGTACTATTAATAGCCAATCGAATAACGAAGTTTTCAGACACCCTGACAGGGGAAACGGTTATTATTATAGACGACCCCTAGTTTCCATTAGGCAAAATTATGGGACTGGCGGCTCAGCGGCCGCGGTTTGTCATATGGACTTGGAGGGTAGTTCATCAGCGGCTAGTTCCGCGAGGTGTTCTTATGGATCTACGCGTAGAGTTAAATATTCCAATACTTTTGTTTAAATTTTTTAACATGTTAAATTTTAAATATTTTACATTTAAAAAAAGGATTTTAAATTAAAAATACGACAGAAAAGTTTTACAAAATTTAAAAAAATGTTTTCCATAAAGATTAATAATGTGATATTTAAGAAATGCTAATTTAAATTTAAAAAATCAATTAAAGATTATTTTTTTAAGATAAAATTGGCTTGAAACTAGTAGAGAGTAGTGGAAACTACCACATCAATAAGATATCTTGGTGGAAAGTGGAAACCAACAACGAAAAGTTTTGTCTTTGTTAGATTTAACTTACTCTACATGCACAGATTGAATAATTTCATTGTAAAGTCTTTGTGACAGTTTCTTCTGAATAGTTAGGTACTAAATCACTGTACCCTTTCATATATTAACTATAATATATTACTATTTAGAATTTTAGATGGAAATTGTAAATAAATTCATTCCGAAATGCCAAAAACTGGGAACTATGTAAATAAGGATCACTGTTTAAATTGATTTCTTAATTCTAATAAAATCTATTTTCATATCATTCTTAAAATACTTAATTTTATGTAAGCTTTAATTTAGAATTATTAAAAGCTTTCAATAAATTCGAGAAATTTTAATTTAAAATTTTTCGACTCGAATATTAACATTTGATGACTGAAAAATTAATTAAATAAGAAGTTATTGTTAAAAAATTTACCTATTATAACTAAAGAAACAAAAAATAGGAAGAAATCTAAAAACTTTTTTTATCTGTTTATATAATTGAATTCATTGGATGCTGGGCTTTTGTTAAAAACTACTAGAAAGACAAAAAAAATAATTTCCAGAAATCATTAGGAAATTAAACAAATTTTATCAGTTAAAAAATAAATAAATATAAACATTTCTTAACAATTAATTAATTAATTAAAAAATACTTCTAAAAATAGTTAAAAACATATTTTGAATTAAAATTATCAGTTTTAAAAAGTGAAAAAATCAATTTGAAAAAAGAAAATTTTTCAATATCCATATTTACCGATATTACGGACTTTACTCTTGAGAAACTTATTAATTTCATATACCTAATTCAAAAAGAAAATTTATGTTTATCTTGCTGATATTTTCAGATGTGATAAACCTAATTAATAAGCTGTCAACAAAAAACAAACCCAATCAAAAAAGTACCGCGCGAAACTTTCTAAAACTTTGTAACAAACAAGAAAAGAAACTTTGCTTCCATGCAAAAGAAAGCCCGCAATTACCAAAAAACTCTTTAGATTCCAGTCACCTTTATACGCATCGTAAAATTAATTTACTATACACGAAATCAGATATGCAAATATCAATTTACGCCAGCGAGAAACTAACGGAAAAACATCTAATAAAAATGCAGCGTCCCAAGTAATTAATCAAACATTAAATATGCATTGTTACAAACGGACAGGGCGCAATTACTCGGAAACCAAAACAAACATTTCAACTAACTCCAGTAAACACTGTTACCATCAATTACAAAAAAAAGAACCCAACGACAATGGAATATTCAACGAATACATAAATCCTCCCGAGCTGCATAAACAATCAGCGGAGCAATTTAAGTAAAAAAGCACTCATGAAACATTCATCGCCTTCTTAACGAACAGAAAAAGTCACTTACCTACCGTCGACAGCATCAATTACTTCCACGTCCAGGCCCAGCTCGTCGAAACAGTTCATCATTCGCGCCCTCCTGTCAGGCCGTCTCTTCAGATTGATCATGAAAACCTTGTCGAGGCCCAAAGTGGTCTTCGGTGTCTTCTGCAGAAATGCAGCGAACAATTTCCGGTCGACCATTAGCGGCTCATCATCCGTCATTATTTCCAGACGTAAATTCACCGCTTGTTGGTAATCTTGCTCTAAGGAATCTTCCTGTTCCAAGGGGACCATTATGTATCCATAAACTTGATCATTGCACAAGTGCATTTCCGTCCCTGCTTCCTTAACGGAAATGGCAAAAGTAATGATATCATCGACGGGGCCGGAGTAATTAAGCAAATTGCGATGGTCGTAAGTAAAGAGGTCGGAGGCAACTCTTCTAAGATCAATGAGAACACAAGAGTGGACCATTGGCACCTCAAAACAGCCAATTTTCTCTTTTTCTCTGTACAAAATCGGCTTGTAGTCTTCGGTTCTCTCGTAGTAGTAATCAACGGTCATGCCGTGCCAAAAATTCGAATACAGACCGTCCGATCTGAGCATCGGGGCACTAATTGTTAGGTTTTTACTGATAAGACTAGTGAGGACTTGTGGATTGGTCAGAAATACATCAGCATCTAATGATAAGAGGTAATCAGCCCACATTTCTCTGGCAAAAGCTAAGGCACTTTCTCTGAGTTGAATAACATTGTTAAATCTCTGCTTGGGCCAATGGGCTGTTCCAGATTCATCACTGTAGCCTTTCAAAGACTTGTCAAAGGTTGTTCTAATGGATTTGTAAAGATTCGATACTTTTGAAATCCATAGTTCCAATATTTTTATTGAATTGTCTATGTTGTGGTCACTTTGGATCCTGTAAATTTAAAAACTTGTTAAATATTTATAATTTAGTAAAAATAAATTATAATAACTTACCATAAAGCTATTCGGTTCTTTGGATAATCCAATCTTTCTAAATTTGTTAAAAAATAGGGAAGTACATGAGCTTTATTACGAACTAGAATATTTATCATCACTGTTGGTGGCTTCATTTCAGTAGTTTTTGTTGAAGTTATGTGCAATAGCAAAATTGTTGCTGTTGTTAAAAGTAATTTCCTTTGAGATTTTCTCATGATGTGCTGATGTGATGCTGATTCTTCGTTTTTGCGCTTTTATTTTTAATATTTTAACTGTAGGGAAGTTGTGCGCTTCACATTTTCTAAACTAAATTATTTAGTTTTAGTTTTATTAATGGTTTTCGTTAAATTTTGTAATAATTAAATTGTAATTACTGAATTTCAGCGGATTTCCGTTGTAACTTGCACTTTTCAGGAAAACTGACATAACCTTAATGTTAACAAAGAGGTCCTCCAAGTCCTGAAACTCCTGAAACACCCAGAAATTATTCTAGAATATTCCAAAACGTGCATAAAAAGCAAAATCCTGAAGTTTTTTATAAGGAAATAATTAAGACAATAATCAAAATGATATAAAAATATTAAATAAATATAAATTACAAAAAAAGAAACTGGAAAACAATTTCCTTTAAATTTTTCTAATGTACGCAAAAATTTAAATGAAAATTCCTTCAGCTTCATTAAAAATCAATAAATTATAACTGAATTATTTAAAATTCAATTTTTCGTTGAATTAAAAACGGTTGAAGTTAAGTAAAAACAAATAAAAACAATTTTTAAATTTTACAAATTTATTATCAAAAATTACCCATTAATAATGCTTCAACTTGGTTAAAAACAAGTCTACAATAACAAAAAACAAAAACACACTAATTAATAAGTATATTTCCGCATAAAACGTTATTAATTACTTTGTTTGGCACTTTTATAATCAGAAAGTCTTAATTTTCTTTGGGAAAAAAAACGCTGCTTAAAAAAAAGTTAATAAACTACATTATCCACAGATTTTTCCGGTAACTTATCACTGGGTTTACTATCAGACTTCCGTTTTTTAGGCGCAAAACTCAAACTGTTCTTATCAAAATCCAAAGCCATCACTCCCAAATCGCCACTGTATCTGTTTTTGCTAATCTGTAGGAACTTTTTACCCCTAATGGAATCCAATCTTCTATCCTGGATAATCAAAATATTGTCCGCTTCCTGAGATGCTTTGGCTCCTCCGAAAATCGAGCTGGTCGTTAAATCTTCCGAGTCCTTTTCCTTCCTTGGATGAATCACCAGGGAAACATGAACGTTGCGACGAGTGGCAAAAGTGCGAAAATTTGCAACGATCAGATCCTGTTTATAGAACCTGTCTATATTTCTTTGGTCATCCGACATGCCCATCATGAACTGCAAGTTGTCTATTATCACGTGATTGATGTCGTATACGTAAGTTGCATGTTCCACTGCCTTAAAAAAAAATTTTAGTAGTAATAAAAATTTAATTTTGTCAAATATCTAATTGATAATTTAAAATTAAGAAAGCTTACCTCCATGACCACTTTAATGCTTTGTTGTCCATGGAAAGTCATGTAGTAAATGGGAAGTGTTTCGAATTGATCAGCCCAATGGTCATATTGGTCTAAATGCTCGTCCAGCGGAATGCCAGCCATTTGCTGCAACATTGTCCTGGCCAATCTGGCATTTCTTATTTCAAAGCTGCCCCACAAGGTGTTTGCTCCTTGCATTGCCAAATCCAGCGAGTATTCGCTGATAAAAGTCGTTTTTCCACTGCCAGTCGGTCCTGTAATTACAGTCAGTTCTCCTCGTCGATGTCCTTTGAGGATTTTATTTAGCGTTGGGTATCTGGTCCATTTAATTCCTTGAACCTTAAATGTAATTGAATATTTTAAATTTTAAATAACAAAAAAAGAAATTCTCAAAATAAATACTTTATCGATATTATGTAAATCGGATAAAATTTCCTCCCTGAGATGCGAAAAAGTAATTATTGATTTGTGCCACATGGGTTCTGCCTGAATTAGAGTCTTCTTAAAAGTCGAATCTTCGTCTTTCTTTAAAGATCTGCAAAAATTCAAATTTTCCAAATGAAATTTCTTAAATTTAAAGGAAAAATTTGCTTTGGAAAATTAAAAAATTAAATAAAATAGAAGAGATATACCTTAAAAAGAAGCATCTTTTCTCAACCAATTTCTTACTAAAATTTCTAGCTGTTTCCCAAGCAGTCAAACTTTCGCCAAACCATAAAATAAGTTTGTTGTACCGTTCGAAACACGGTAAAATATGCAAAGACAAATTTGCCAGGCCATTCGGCAGACAAATTATATTATTTGTTACGTGTTCCTTTTCCGATAAAGCCAAAAATTCAGTTATGCTAGCCACAACTGCTGCTGTATTTGATTTCGATACTCCTCTAAATAAAATTACACCTGTAGATTGTGTATATTTTAAATTAGGATAAATGCTGCCTTCTACAAAACCACTTTTGAACTTTTTGTAACCAACCAGTTCAAATGCACTGTTATATAAAGGCACATACAAAGCTGTTTTGTTAATATCTATTCGGACTTTATGAGTTTTTAATAAATCTAAAGTTATAAAATCCTAAAAACAATTTTTTTAGTCAAAACCTATAACAGCTTTAGAATTAGAAAGGAAATAAAAGAGAAAAAAACTTACAGGCAGTTTAAAGCTTTCAGAAAATTTTAAAAAATCCTCAAAAGTAATTTCCTCTGCTGTGATGCTAGTGGTTTTCATATTTTTTAAAGAATTGCTCAATTTCTTCAATTCTTCTAAAATTAAGGGGTCTTTTTGGTTACCACCTCCATCAGCATTCATATACTTTTGTAAATCTGCCCATGATCCTGTATGCTTGCATGTTTCACAAGTAAGGGCTCCTGGAAACTTAAGTTTTAAGTATTGGTAAAGTAAATTAAAAAATTCTTACCTGTTTTTTTGTTAATGAATATTTTAGTCTTTGTTTTGTCTCGTTTTGGGCAAAATGAACAAGGAATTGTGAAATTAGTGAAACCTTCTTCGAAAATATACTGTTTTTGTTTCAGGGCATTTCTTATTTGAACAGTGGAAAGTATTGCTCCTTCTTTAATGTTTAAACTTTGTAAATTGCGATAATTTGTCTTATTTACTTTAAGCAACTTCAGTTGTTTTACAGCCAACTTTAAACTGAACATTACAGGGTTTAAAACTTTAAATTATAAAGTAAACTAGTAAAAAACATTGGTTTAATACTAAATTAGTGATTTTAATGTATTGTTTTAACCATTTAAAGGATTTTTAAACGCTAATAAATGTGCACAAAAAAAGTAAATAACGTAACATAACCTATAATAACAAACAAAGCAACGTGCGCTCATTTTTCCTCATAATATTTTAATAACTATGATGAAACTTCAATTAAATAGTTACAATATGAGTTTCGAGTAAAAACAACTAATTTTTCTAGATTGTTATCCTTAATTACGACTCTTTTTCCTGAAATAAACATTTCCTGAAACTTCTCCATGAAAACTCTTGGTACGTATGCAACAAACATAGCATGTATATTCCATGGCAGTAGAAAGAATGCAACCCTTTATACCTGTTATCACTACATCATAGACCTATAATGAATGGACACACTGATGAGAGAGATAGACCGAGGAAAATGCACATAACCGTGTGGACGGGGCAGTTGGCTGTGACTTGACGAAAAAAAACTCAAATTTT
>JASKGO010006688.1:0-25212 GCA_030556065.1 Holobus sp. GC000080 | reverse complement strand
TGTCATATTAAATGTAGTTAAATATACGCCTTTGGTAGAGAGAAAAGTTTCCTCGAGAATTGTCAAGTGCTGTCAGATTCTGCGCAACTTTAGGCAATCTTTCGCCGCGCGTACTGTAGTTGTGTAGTTAGATGGCGAATGACAATTCGGATGTTTTTTGCATTGACATTATGCTGAGGAAATTTTTGACAATTTTCGGACAGCATTGACATTGACATTAAATTTTTTGGCAGACAAGTTTTACATGGAGGTTGCGGAGGCTGCCGTTTGAAGAAAAGTCTAGAACTTTCTGAACAAATTCCAATTTACGTGAATTTATCAACAAGTTAAAGGTATTTCACTAAAATAGCCGCATATTTTACGTGAAAGTGCACAATGGTCGATTACAGCAAGTGGAAAGATATCGAAGTTAGTATTTTATAACCTAACTTTTTTCTAAATAAAAAATATAAAAAACTAAAATCACTTGCTGAATATTATAATTTTTGTTTACAGATATCAGATGATGAAGACGAAACACATCCCAATATCGACACACCATCGCTGTTCAGGTGGAGGCATCAGGCCCGCATGGAACGGATGGAACAACACAAGAAGGAATGTGAGGCACTTGAGAAGAAAAAGAAGGAAATAAGTGAGAAAGTAGTGGAAACCAAGAAGAAAATAGACTCAGGTGGTCCCAATGTGGAATCGCTCAAAGTAGAGCTAGAAAAATTGGTAAAAGAAGAGGCTGAAATGATTGCTAAAGATGCAGACCTAAAAAAGAAAGAAAAGGTATTATTTTGTTTCCTATTTTTTCATATTTATATATTCCATAAGTAGTAATTTTAACTAAAAATCTGCACAGACTATGCCATGGAATGTAGACACTATAAGCAAACCGGGTTTTGCTAAAACCGTCATAAACAAGAAGCCTCCCAAGCCGAAAGACGAAAATCTAACAGAGGAAGAGCGCGAAGCTCGCATGAAGCAGTTCATCAAAGACCACGAAAAAGAGCTGAAAACTTTCGGCATGCTGAAGAAATACGACGATTCGAGACAGTATCTGAAGCAGCATGACTATCTGGTGTGCGACGACACCGCCAACTATTTGGTCATCTGGTGCATAAATCTGCAGATGGAAGAGAAGACGGAGTTGATGGGACACATTGCTCATCAAGTGATCTGCATGCAGTATTTGTTGGAGTTGAGCAAACAGCTGGATTGCGATCCGAGAGCTTGCGTGGACGCCTTCTTCAGCAAGATCCAAATAGCCGAGCCGGAATACAAAGCCTCCTTCGATAACGAACTGTTCCATTTCAAAGAGCGCATTAAGAGACGCGCAGCCGAGAAGGTGGAGATTCTGCTGAAGGAAGCCGAGGAGGAAGAACGTCAGAAGCGGTTGGGTCCGGGCGGCCTGGATCCCGTCGACGTTTTCGAGAGCTTGCCCGACGAACTGAAAGCCTGCTTCGAGTCGCAGAACATCCAGCTGTTGCAGGAAACCATTGCCAAGATGCCCGAAGAGGAAGCCAAGCTTCACATGAAGAGATGCGTGGATTCCGGCCTGTGGATTCCCGATGCTAATAAAGATAAAGCCAAGGAAGATGCAGCCCCTTCGGATGCTGCCACTGATAAGGCTGCCGATCCCAAGTAAGATATACAAGTTTTTTTTTCATTTGTTTTTTAGTTATTACGTCCATACTTGATTTATGTATATGCGGAAGCAGAAAATCTTTATTATAATTGAAATTCCAGTACTCAGTTTATTGAAAAATTGAGACTATAATTCCTTTCATAGTTTTTGTTTCTGAAATAATGATGATTTATAATCGGCGCATGTCGTGGCTGAATTCCGATTGCATTATCAGGACTTTCAGAGTGACGTACCGCATTAGAAACTTGGCGGCATTTGGACGCAACTTAGACTTTTCGTCGATGACCAGCGTTTGTATGGTTTTTGGTAATACTTCTGGATTTTTTAACTGTTGACAATAAGCCACATTTAAATATCGCAGTTCTTTGCATTTCTTGCATACCGGATCTATGCAAGTAATCGATCGGCAGGACTTTAGTTGTAAATTTCGTAAATTCGGACAGTGTTTGGCAATTTTTCCAACAGCTATGTCGTTTATCTGAAATAATTGTATTTGTTTTGAGCCGTAAAAAGGGTGGCTATTTTCTCAGACCGCATATGGGTCACTACTACATTTTTTTAGATGTCTAAATAGTAAAAATAGGCTGAATTTTACACAAATTATCGCTCACAATAATCAGATATCTCTATTAATTTCTGAATTATCATTAATTTACTTAGCTGAATCTCGTATTTCTAAAAAAATTTCGAAGTTCCCCATATACGGTTTGAGAAACTGTCCACTTTATACATTCTAAGAAATCTAAATAATTACTAGAGGGCAATAAGTAAAATCCAAATGTGTGAGTTTTGCAAAGCCATCACTGCAAATATTGATCAATTGAACGACGTCCTGTCCGGTGATGATGCAATTATGTGTGAACCCTACTTCGCGCACTTTATCAGTTATTGAACTCCAGAAGCGCACGAAGAGGTCCCCTGTGAAGTTAATAGCATAGCGCACATAAAGTGCTTCCAAATGTGTGCATTCTTTAAGACGTTCGAAACTGCGATTGGTTAATGATCGACAATCTAATGCTAAATACTTTAAACGTTGGGCCAAGTGGTCTATTAGAAGACATACATCATCATCTATGAGTTGCACCATTGCTGGAAGTAATCCAATGTCCAGTTTTTCTAATTGACGACAATTTAGGACTATTTGCAGGATCGTTTGCACCGACATGTAACGCATTTTGATGTCGCTCAAGTTGATTGCACGCAAGTTGCTTATGTGACTTAGCAGGAGGGAAATGTCGGTGTCGTATTCGATAGTGCTGGACTCCAAGTTGATGTCTTCCAGGTATGGAAAGACCTGCAAAGCGTATTCAATGAGGCGTCCGTCCAAGTACCGATAATGAGTCAGTGCTAAACGATGTAAATTATGGATGGACTTTTGGGCCTGTTTCAGAATAGGTCTTGGGTTTGGAACGTTTTCCAAGTGCAGACTTGTTAACAATTGAAAGCGACGCATGTGGTCGAAAATGTAGTGAATTTCGGTCTCCGCACGTCGCATATAGAGGTGTTTTATGAATTCTTTATGTCTGACCGCTCGACGCCAATGTCTGCACACCTGCATTAAGATTTGATTAAATTGTTGGCTTTTTTAGATGTTTGAAATGCAAAAATACTAGACTGAGATGTTGAGTCACGTAGTTCAAATCCAAGTTTTTGAATATTCGGTGCAAGATGTCTGTGTGCAATGTGGCGAAATTGCGAGGACGTATATTGAGGCTTTCACTGGAAGACTGTAGTATTTTCAAACGGCATTCCTGCTTGAGTTTTAAGCGTTCGAAAAAAGATAGGGGTATTTCTTTTGAATCTTGCGCCATTGTGTTTGAAAGTTTAGTTATTTAGTGCTCATGCGCAAAATGGCCGTCCCCAACCATCAATGACAGAAAAACAACGCACCGATTTTGACGTGTCCTTTTTGATGTTTTTTTGCAAACGATTTTCCAAGTATTTATCGCTAGCGTAAACTGTGTGCATTCCTCGAAAGTATTTAATTAGCTTTAGGCGTTAAAATGTGTTCCGGCAAAGAAACCAAGGAAGAAAATAAGGTTGCTCATTTACATTTATTTTCAAACCTTTTTACTTATGTAAATTCCCTGTTTTAGCCTGTTAAGATCAACAAATGGGATGGATCAGCTGTTAAAAATGCCGTGGATGATGCTGTTAAAGAGGTACGAACATTAATTAGTTAAAAATTTCAAAATAAGTTTCTTATTTTAGGTTCTAACCTCTAAATACAAATACAAGGAAAATTTCAATTTAATGGATGGTCGCCTATTGATATGCGGTTTAGCCGTTGGAATTGCAACATTTGCTTTACTTTGGGATTATTTATACCCGTTTCCCTTGTCCAGGTATTGAAAATTTTCTAATTTCTCATAGTTTTCCCTTAGATTTTCCTCAATAATGCATGTAAATTGCAGTAGATGTCGCTGGCAGCCCAGTTTGAATTTTTTTTCTGGTGGTCTGGTTTGTTTGATGAGTTCGAAAACTGTTTCAGGCCCGTTTTAATTATGTGCGTGACCAGTTACTTCATAATGATGGGAATCCTGACGTTGTACACGACTTACCTAGAGAAAGGAATCTTCGCGGTGGCCGTACAGAAAGGCGAGAACAAGAAAGAGAATGTTTGGCTGGCCAGTTCCAGTTTGAAAAAGTAATCTTGTTTTTATCGCCGGCGTAATTGCTTAGATATCTTATGTACAGCGCTTGTTGTGTTGTTGTTCCAGGTACGACGACATGTACACGCTCAGTTTGGCATTGCACAAGTCGACGAAGAGTCGTCACGAGAAGAGCTTCACGAGGAGCGTGGCCGATTTTATCGACACCGAGGGCGGCGTGGTCCAGGAGAAGGTTGAGAGTGCCGTAAGCAAATTGCACAATCAACTCTTGGCCGAAATCAAAGAATAAAGAATGATTACTGCTTAGTTTTTAAAGTTGAGATATTGGTCCCGTTTGCTTTCCGTGAAGGAAAATATAAATACATAATACTAATGATGATGATGAGGCTGTTGATGAATGATGATAATCATGAACGAAGCGAGCGTAGTAAGTGAGTCACTAGTTTTTCACGAACGGTGGTTTCTGTTCGGTGCGCGTTGTTTTCCATCGACTTTTACAGTGAAGTAATTAGCTACCGAACAACAAGCACCTGCTTTGCCATTGTGCTTTTTTCTCGGTATGCTGATTATTGTGATTGTGTGAGAGACTCGGAGCAAAGACGACCAACATCTAGCACACACACACACATGGCTGCTAGCTGCATGCATGTGTGTGCGTGTGTACATATAGATTCGATGTGAAGATTATGGACGCTCTACTAGCGGTGCGTACCGGAGGAGGAAGAAACGCACCACCTAAGAGACACGAACGCGCGATGCATCTCCTCGACGTGAACTCATTTCCTCCGAGGCTAAGTAAGCGCGTCGAAGAGCTTACCGGTGGCGGCGGCGACTCAGAGCGTTGATCCGAGCGCTCAGCAGACCACCAGAGCGTATCTCCACTTTTATCCTCTTCTCTTGTTTTTCTCTCTATGTTGATTTTTTTTTTACCTCTGATGCTTTTTACGTTTCTAATTTTTTTCCATTTAAGATTGTGTTTAGTGGCCGTTTCCATGAGCACCGTACTCTAATATTAGTGCCCTCATATAAGTGCAGAGCAGCAGCGAAACAAGAAATCAAAGAGGATGAGGATAGCTTGGAATGGAGAAAAGTCGCCCCCGTTGATGGTGGTGCAGGTGGATTTTAAAAGTACGGAGCGCTCTTTTCCTTCAGGTGTATCGATTGGGGTGTTGCGCTTGGCAGGCCATGGATGACGCGCGCTCTCTTGCTATAACTCGCACACGGTCTTCCATGGATGGTACACTGTATGTGCGTGCATTCGAAATTATTATTTTCGATGTTTGTTGTTATCTTTACGCCGAGCCATCATGCATGATGATGATGATCGTTTTCTATGCGCGCTCCGTTCTATGTGTGTGTAGTACGTAACATTTATTATGGCGGTCTTGAATAATTGACTTATAATCATACAGCTGCTCATTGTTCTATACAGGGTCCGCTCTAAATTGGCACAGACTTCTTTTCGAATTATTCTTTTTCTTTATTTGTTTTTGCGATTTTTGTTACTCGCAAAAGTTTTGATTCTTTTCTTAAGAAAAAAAAAATGAATTAGAAATTCAAGCTTTTAATTTGGAAATAAATTTTAAAGTTTCGACTTTTAAGCTTCTTTATCAATAAGTTTTCTTTCAATAACCAGTAAAATTTGAAATCTTCAAAGTGAATTTTAATTGTCCAATGTTTGCAACCAAGTACACACCAAAATCCAAAACAATTGAATCGTTATTTTGTCTATCAACGCGCACGAAGTGCAAACGCGGTGCAAGTTTTTTAGTTATTTAATAACATTTAATAAAGTAATTACGGATAGTAATCATTAGCAAAGTATTCTTAGTGAGTGTGCAACTACTCCTAATATGATTTTCGGGGTAAGTCACTTTGATTTTTCAAATTTTTTACTTTTCTACTATAAATTACGCATTTATACGTAATAAATAAGTATGCGTTGCTTTTGATAGTTATAATAAAATAATTTAAAGAGCAATATCCTGTATGAGAGTTTAGGATATTGAGGATATGCAATAGAAGCGCAAAGTCATGTTCATCAACGAAATTCATCGGCGTGTCATTCATGCACCTTAGAGCAGCGCACAGGTGTAATGAATGCATATTACATTCTTCATATCCACTTTTCCAGCCCTCTTCGTTATTACACGCTCCTAATTGCTTCTCTCTTTTTTTTAATTGTATCTATTAATATGTGTAGGTAGTCAAAGGGAAAATAAGATGTGCATGCATGCAAGAGAAATAGGAAAATAATAATCGCGCGCTTTGCTCTACGAGTAATACATATCCTGCTAAACATCATATAGTATTGTTTATTACATTGTTGTTTTTTCGGTTTTTCCCTTTTCGATTCGGTTGCCTGATGCGGAGAATAAGAAGAAGAAGACAATGTTTCCGTCGTTTGAGCACACTTCCGCCACTTTTACGCACAATAATCGCGTTGCGGAGGAACCGTTGCTGTTGTTCGATGGAGACTCCAAGCGATTAAGATTAGCTTCTGTTGGTGCTGCTGGTGCTTCTTGTAAGTAGCCAAGTTGGGAAGATAAAAAACGCAAAGCGTAGATTCGGTCCTAGATACACACACACTCGGTATGAGTGGATGAACGCGTAACGAGATTTTAATGTTTCTTCTTCTTCTTGTTATATGTTATTGCGTTCTTCTTGTGCAACACGGTTTTTGTCTTAATTCCCCGATTAAAGTTTATCTCGAGCGCGCGTTTCCGCTTCGGCTTGCTTGGAATTTGATTGTTTTCGAAGCGCAGGAAGAAGAAGCGCGTACCTGTTTCACCTATTCTGTACAATCTTGATGGAAATTGGCTTGCGACGAAAGATTCAGCGTCATAATGACATGACCGATTTCCACGTTATTATTGTCGCAGATTGTTGCATGTTGTTGCCATTATTTTGGTATTATTATTAACTAACGAAAAAAAAAACAGCTTAGCGACAAGCCACTGAAACAACAAAATGGTCGTTACGTAATTTCCAGGCGTCCATTTTGTGCGAGTGATTTTTAATTTGTTTCTTTTTTTCTTCTCTAATTTGATTTTACGGTATAATAAGCAAAATTCTATGTTAATTGATGTTGGCAAAATGCGAAGGCATTTTTGGCATGTGCTTCCGTTTCTTATATTTGGCTCCGGTAATTTATATTATTTAGAGTTGCCTTGTTTGGTTCGCTTAATTGCTAAAATTGTATTGTGTATATAAGTATGGCATAAATTTTGTGGTTTTCTGCTGTTCTCTTGAAATGCTCGTTTTCTTGTTAATTATTCATAGGTACGCTAGAGAGGTATAATTAATCAGATTTGAATGGTTTATTAACTGTTATTGTTATTAATTTGGTCATAGGTGCTTCAAAAATTATCACATCTTCAATGAATCGAGGACATTTTCTCGCAATTTAATTATTATTTTTTTAACGTTAAAGAAACAGTTTTTAATTTATTTATTTAATGCTGGCTCACGACTTAAGCACAAGTTGTTATTAATATTAATATTACATTGCTTTAATTTCCCCAGAAATGTTTCAAGGAAATTTGTTTTTAATATTGCAAAGATAAGGTTTTATTCGGTGTTTAATTGAAATTTTATTATTTAATTTATTTCACTGTACATACAAAAAATGCAGCTGTTTGAAAAATACTGTTTCGTAATGAAAATATTTGTTTTTTAAGCATTTAATCCGAAGTTTTAATCAATTTTATTAATTATTATTTATTATTTTCATACAATTTGTTATTTTTTTAGTTGGTTTGACTAAAATTTAAGTAAAAGTGTTATTCAAAATAATAATTTAGCTATTTTCCTTCCTATGCAGGTTGAATGAATGAAAGCTTTTTTTTTAAATAAACTTCTAAATAAATTGCCAATTTAATTTTTTTATCAGTCAGCATTTTCTGCAATTAAATTGCATTCATTTTAACGGCCTTTTTAATACACTTTGGATTAAACTGTGGGTAAACTTTATTTTATTTTATATGGCACTCTTTATTTATTCAATAGCCCTTAGAAAAGTTAGAAAAAGAATAATTTTATTACCATTTTTATGAATATTAGAAATAATTAAATGGAAAAATGGTATCATTTTTTATGAATATTAATATTAATTAAATGGAAAAATGTTATTTTTATTTTTATTAAGACTACAACTAGGAAGTAGGTTTAGGTTTATCAAGTTAAGCTCCTTTGAACGATTATTTATTGGCCAATAAATTCTGCGTGATAACTCTAAACCTACACCCTAGTTGTATCCAATTTGACATGCATAAACCGTCCAAAGCTAATAAGACTACAACTTTTGATACAAAGTAAAAATATATAACAAAAAAAAATTAAAATGTTTTTTTTTTTAATAAATTTTAATTTAAGAACACTTTATTTTCTCAAAAAGAATTACCATTTTTTTGTTTTATCAATTGATGCCACGAAAATTAATTCTTTAAATTAATATTTGTTCTTTTTTTTTTTTTTTAAATGGCGTACAATTTCAATTTCATTACCAGCTACATTATTAATTTACTAATAATTTAGTGAGATCTTTATAACTTTAAAAATCATTCGGTTTCTTTTACAAACGATTCGATTTTTTATTTGCAATTAATTAAACATGACATTTATTGTTCAGTTATTAACTTTTTAAATACATATTTTAGAAAGTATTTATTGGTTGATGAATAGTTTATGACTTTTTAAAATAATCAATAAAAATTACATTCAAATTCAAAGTAACAGTATATTGCAAATGCAATTAAAATAAATTCTTTAATTAACTTTTTTAATTTGTGTATTTTTTAATTATTTAAAATAATTTTTTTTTTAACAAAAAATGTATGGAAAATATTTCCGTTATAAAAACGGTCAAAAATATGATTTTTCTGATATTTAATAAACTCCATAAATTAAGGGTTGAAATCCGCGATACATCCTGTGTATTATAATATGTAATAGAAAAAACAAACCCTCCTAGTAACAAAAGATAAACCAACAAGAAAACCAGGTGATTTTCAAGTACATAAGTGTATTATACCTACCAGCTTAATTACCTAATAAGTTTCTATTGGTTTTAATCGCAAAAAACGGTATCGAATTCATATTTTTGTTGTTTAGAAACAGCACACAACACAACAACACACAACAATTAAAAAAATATCCCTTCGTTGAGTTTTTAACGTTCACTATACAAACATAAGAAAACATTTTAATTAAAAAATGTTCTACCGTTATTTTTCCCTTTTTCCCTTTAGCTTTTATCGCATTATTGTTTTTATACGGAAACCATAACAACAAGAAGTTCCTTTAGGACTGCGGTCAAACGATGATGGACGCGACCGAAACGAGTATAATTAAACAATTACCAGATGGAACGATGGTTACTTAATTAGGTGTAAAAGGTGAAATCTTTGGGGAGAGATTCTAATTAAAAAATAATTAAGCCGAGTTGTCTTCTCTCGCATAAAATATAATAATAATTTATGTGTTTGTATACTGTAAGTGTTGTTGTGCCTGCTGAAAATTCATTCACGTAATGTGCCAGTAAAATGCGAGCACAGTAATGAATTGTCGCCTGTTATCCCTCATTAAAAATGTTCATTAGATTCACACGAGAAACTGTTGTGCCACTCTTCACCTCTGTAGATGTGCGCTCGTTCCGTCGTTCCATCATCATCATCATCATCATCATCTTCCTCGTCCAAGTTGTCCGAGTTGTCAACGTATACCTATTTACTGCAGTGTGCTCTTTGGCCACGTTTTTCATCCACTGTGTGTGTCTTCTTCATCGCCGGCGACAATGAAAATCAAACACACAACAGAATATATAGAATGGTGCTGTGGTGTGCTCGCTCTGTTCGCCTCTCTGCAACATATTATGGTTGGTAATGTGCCATGGGAAAATTCATCGCCAGTCGTTGGCCTTTTTCCTTCCTCTTCTTCTGCTTCTATACAATTCTGTTGTTACTGTTGTTGTTGTTGTTGTTGTTGTTGTTGTTGTTAGCGATGTTGCTAACTGAGGACTAACTTTTTTGACAAATTTACTATAATTTTAATTTTCGGTTTTTCAAAGCTGAAAAAAAGAATAGTTTCCTTGGGATTTTAGTAGGAGATTTAGGGAAATTTAGATTTTAACGTTTTTGTAATATTGTAATAAAAAAAAAGAAATTAGTTTACTTCATAATAACATCAATTTATTAAAAAATAAAAAAATAAATTGAAGAATTTGTTATAAAAAATAATTAGTTGTTAATGTTATATAAATTGGAGAATGGTTTGTATTTTATTCCACTTATTTCTGGAAAAGTTTTTTACTATTTCAAAAATTTTATGCTTACTTATTTATCGTAACAATTTGAGGAAGTTTAATTCGAAGAAAAAATGCAATATATTTTTAATTTAAGAAATGTTTTAAATAATTTCATTCAACTCTTTTCTGCATATTAATTTTTTACTATTTCAAAAAATTTTTGCTTATTTATTTATCGTAACAATTTGAAGAAGCATAATTCGTAGAAAAAATGTAATATTTTTAATTTAAGAAATGTTTCAAACAATTTCTTTCAACTCTTTTCTGTATTTTAAATTCGTAATAATTCTGATTGAAATAGATTCAACAAATGTTCAAAGAAGGAATATAAAATTTAAATTAAAAAAATAATCGTTAATTTACAATGAAAAAAAAATGTAATAAAAAATTAATTAATATTAAAAAAAGACATTAAAATTTAATTAATAAATTTTCATAGCATTTTTTTCATTAAAATTAACAAAAAAATTATTATTATTTACTTCGCATTATTCCCTAATTTTTCCTTCGAATTTTTCATATAAAATTTTTAAATTATATATTTGAATTAATGAAAGAAACTAAAAAAAAAATGAATAAAAAAATACTTTTTTTCTTCAAAAATATATTTTTTTTCAAGAATGAATTTTCCATTTCATTACATCCTCATATAGTGCTTATTATCCGTTTTGTTGATTCGGAAATGGGATGCACTTACCGACAAAAATAACTGTTTCTTTTATAATGATGATGACGACCGTGATTAGAACGATCTGCAAAATTACGCTTCATTTTTTGTGCCAAAAGGAAAACTCTAATTCTGGTGAAATCTTCTCTATATCCTTACTTTATTGTTTTGTGTGCTCTCCGAGCGGTTTATTATTACATTTAGATCCGGCTGCAGACATTACATACTGGATGATTCCATCAATTGAGAAAAGCCAATCCCTTTGACCTAAAATGCTTTTCTTTTTGGTTCTTGACATTTCTCTAATTTGCTTTCAAATGGCTTTTTGTTCAATTTTCCAATTTATACATTTTTATACATTTTATGTATGTTAATATTACTTGAAACGTTATTGGTGATCAGAATTTTACTCCTAAAAATATAATAAATCAATAATAAAATATTAATTACCTTTGGCATTTATTATGGTTTTACAAGTCACTTTTACAGGTCTATTATGTATTAATAATTAAAGTTAGAAATTTTATGTTTTTGTTTCAGGATATACAACATAAAAACATTTTCTTAATATTCTTTAGATCTATTAAAATCTCATTTAAGTTTAGAATATTTTAGATGAGTGTAGAATGGTTATTACATGACAAAAAATATTTTAAAATTATTTAAACGTATTTCCCAACAATTTTCACCAAACAACTAAAAACAAAACTAAACAAATTAATTAAAAAACCGATAACATTAAATGTTAAACGGAAAATGGGAAAATTTAGTCGTGATTTTCAATCAGTAATCGGTGATCTGTTTTCGAGAGACATATACCTTATACATGCATTTCGACATCGCTTAAAATCCATGACCACCAAGTTGGGAAAGCAAATAGGTCATAAAAAGAAGAGAAGCTAGTAAAATGCGCGCTCTATCGCGAAATGCCATTTAGCAATAAAGTTTATCGACGCGCTCCTCTTCTTATTCTTCTCGTTCATCTCCTGTGTTGCTGCAGCTTCTTCTTTCCTGATGCTCATCTTTTGGCTTCTTCTGCCTCTCATCAGCCTCTCCGTCTCTGATGCCGTTTCCTCGCGTACACATTTGCAAATGGAGTGCTTTAATGAGAGCTCTAGCAATAATTTCCGGTCCCATCTACCGTCTGTCCATCCATCTCTCTATACTTGGTACTTATAAGCATACTGGCACTTATATATTATTTTATTCATTTTTCCTTTCTTATATTCAATTTCTTCTATAACTGATTGTTTGATTTTTTCCTTGCTCGTTTCGCTTGAAATTCTATAGGTACTGTAGAATCGAACAAATTTTAATCAAAGTGACTACGTTATTTGTATTTTTCAAATAACTTTATAATTTCTGCGACATTGGATTATTAAAAAGTAACTATATAACATTCAGTAAATGTCTGCAGATGTTGAAAATATTGAATTAAAATTTATTTTTTAAATTTAGCGCCAAAATGCCATTTCTTTTTGAGACGTCACCTGGGACTCTGAATACATGCTCAACAGCTTCTTTTTTTTAGCTGACTCTCAATCGCAGAACTTATAGTTAAAAATTTAAATGTTAAAAAATGAAATTAAATGCAAATTTTGAGGAAGGAAAAATTGAAGTTCTTTTATAAATGATTCTTTAATTATTTTTTCGTTTTGTTTAAAATTTTAAGCGGTTGTTCAGATTTTAATGAAGAATTTTAAACAGAGCTTTACTTACTATTCATTCCTTTTGTTATTTCAGATAATAACAAAAAGAAACAGTAATAAAATAATTTATAGTGTCTACAAAAGTTTAAAATGCTTTTTAATATTTCAAAAATGAATTAGTTTATGTTCTGTCTGAAATTTAAATCACAGAAGTTATATTTATTATGTTAAAAAATGAAATTAAATGCAAATTTCTTCGTTTTGTTTAAAGTTCTAAAAGGTTGTTCAAATTTTAATGAAGAATTTTATAAAGAGCTTTACTTACTCTTCATTCCATCTGCTATTTCAGTAAATTATAAATAATAACATTGAAAAATAAAGAAAAAGCAATCATAAAACAATTTAAAAGTGTCAACAGAAGTTTAAAATGCTTTTTTTTATTATTAATATTTCAGAAATGATTTATTTTAAGTTCTCTTTTAAATTTCGCGCCAAAATGCCATTACTTGATGTGACGTCACCTGGTGCTTAACTCTCTTCACTCTCTTCTCTCAAAATAATAGAAGACTTCTTAAAAATGTTTAAAAATGAAATTAAATGCAAATTTTATGGAAAGAATTAATAAAAGTGTGAAGATGCTAATTCAATTGTCACCTTATAGTAGTATCTATAAATATTTAAATTTGTTGTTAATTTTTTCAATTCCGTTTGCGTTGTGCTGCCGTTTCCGTAGGCTACCGTCACTTCCAATTTTCCAAGCGGTGTTCTCATGAAACCGTAAACAAAACCGCAAAACCGTGAAATCGATTGGTGCCAATCGATGCTGGAAACGCAGATGAACGAGATGGAACGGTTTTTCGGCTATACCATTTACAATTGCTCTTTCCTTTATTGTAGTATACTTATCTGTATCTGTAATGTGTAACAGTGTAATGTATTGTATTGTGTTGTTGGTATGCGTGGAGAGAAAATGTGGAGGCAATCATGCGGAGAAAACTTGGTGGAAAAACCGAATCATTCTTGAGCGTATAAGCTTTCCCTATCGTTGCTTTTTCTCTAGCTTTTACTAATTTGCTTTTTTCGTCTCCTAATTTTTCTCTGTTTTCATTTGCGTTTTCAATACTAATATCTTATTTCATAATGCTTTTGCACAACTCAAACATTAAAAAATTGAAAACTGTAATGAGTAATCGTTAATCAAAAGATTTCCCTTTGGTAAATAATTTTTTTTTGTGGATAAATCATTTTTTATTTTTAGTGCATTATGTTAAGGAAAAATATATTTCTGCAATTGATAAAGAATAAAAAATAAATCGTTGCTTTTTCTCTTGCTTTGACTAATTTGCTTTTTTCGTCTCCTAATTTTTCTTTGTTTTCATTTGCTTATTTCTTAATACTTTTGCACAACTTAAACATTAAAAAAATGAAAACTTTAATGAGTAACCGTTAATCAAAGGATTTCCCTTACGGTAAATAAATTTTTTATTTTGAGGATAAATCATTTTAATTTTTAGTGCATTATGTTAAGAAAAAATATATTTCAGCAACTGATAAAAAAGTAAAAACTTTTGCAAAACACAAAGACAAAATTATTGTAACAGAAAAATATATATTGTCGAACGAGCTGTATTGAGAGCGCAAAAAAGAAGTTCATTGTTTTTAAATATCCTCAGCAATGGCAAATGAATGGGTTCTAGTTTCTAAGCACAGAGTTTATTGTCTTTTTCTCGCAATCTAAGCTTCTGTGTTGTTTGTTACTGCGGTATACTGCTACTTCTTCGACTGCTTCCATACTTTGTTTCATTATTGTTATGTTGCTCGGTTGCTTGTTGCTTGCTTAAGTTGCTGCTGCTGCTGCCGCTTTTTTTCATTATTTTCAATACGAAATCGGTGAAATTGTGGGAATAAAGAATTTAAATGCAAACCAGCGGACGCGATCCATTCAAAGAGTCGCTCGTTTCCTCAATTTGTTAGATGTACAAGTGTCTATAAGCTCGTTTGTTTTTTTCATTCTTTCTTTTTATCATTTGCTTTTGTCCACCGTTTTTCCTGGAATTTTTTTCATTTCATTGTCAGTGCAATTATTTATTTATTTGCTCGGTTTCTGCCACGTTAGTGTAAGGATAAAGATTATTTTTTTGAATGAAATTGGAATATCCGAATAAATTGTGCGTTTTCTACGAATCCCTTTTATTACTATTAAATCAACAATACGAGGACAATTATTGGGTTGTAATTTTGCTTTATTTATTAAACTAGATAATAAAGTGTTATTTTATTTCGCTGAAATGAAAGTTTTCTTAAAATAAAATTGCCATAAAATTTTCTACGGTCTTGAAGAGTTTCTAAATCTATCGCGAAAACAGTGAAATAGATTTTTTATTTTTTATTTTTGCTTTGTTATATTTTTAACTTGTTTTTATTATTACTTTAATTATAATTATTTGATGAGGAAAATGGTAATAAAATTAATAAAAAGAGAAGCTATCGATTTTTTAAATATTTTTTTATTGATAATTTTAATAAACGACAATAAACATTGTTAGGGATGAAAAAATTAAATTTAACATGGTTTTAATATTTAAATTTAAATCCATCTTAAAAATTGTTGAAGTAATTTGTTGTTTGATAAGTAAATATTTATTACTTGATTTTTTTTTTAATCAAAGGATCACAGTTAGTTAATAACAATTTTGCTTGTTATGTAAAATTAAAAAAAAAGGAAGTTGAATAAAAATAACGATTTGGAAATTAGTCATTGATAAAAGTTTAATTCAATTTATTTAACTCGCCCTAAAAATATTTAAAATGCAACAAAAATTACCATAATTTTAAATATTTTTAGGGCTTTACTTCATCTTACAACCTTCCTTTTATTTATAAATTTTAAGTATTCTTTAATCTATTTTCAAGTTGTGTTAAATGAGATGTAATTGATAAATTCGCTATGCCAAAAAGGCTCAAAGTTTTGCCTAACTCTCTTCGTCTTAATTTCATATTGCAAAAGTAAATTAAATTTGCTTTTTTATTAAAAGAGAAAATGTTTTAGCTAAGTTTAATTAAAATTACATTTTTATTATGAAAGTTAAGGACTGATAAAAATAATTATTTTCTTTTATGTAGTTTTTTCTTAACTGAGCTGTTTGGGAAGCTTCTTTTCCGTGGAAAACCCTGTATTTGTATATGGCAAATAATGCACGATATTTTATTTTTGTATTGAATGAAGTAGATCCTTGTTTTTCGCCCACGCTTTTATTAAATTGCACATGTATGGTCATTGTTTGAACTGCTGTTTTTTTTTTCAGGATTACGTTGTTCTACAAGTGGTTATTAATAAACCTTTGTTTAATTTTCTATAAATAATTGATATGATTGAGTTCGTAAAAATGAAGGAAAAATAAATCCGCTAATTTTCACTATGGAAACAGATTCATTAAATTAAATGTGAAACTTCGATGTTTCTAATCTATAATCTGATTTTTATTATTCCAAGGGAAAATTCAATTGAAATTAAAACTGAAATTTAGAAAAAAATATTATTTTCCACCATTTAAATAAATGTTTCGGCAGTAATTTTTTTATCAAAAATTGAAAGGACATTTAATTTAATTTTTACCTCTATTTTCTATTAGTATTGTTTTGAACTATATTTATTTTTCCTAGAAAGTTGAAGACATAATGTTTTTAGGCTAGCGAAAAATTTCCCCTGAAATCCAAAAAACTGAAAATAATTATGGGTTACATTTAAAAAAATCAAAAATTAAATTAATTTCCGACTAAATCGGAAGTGATACAATTAAAAATTCATGTCAATAAATCAGAAATTTTAAATAAAATGAAGAGTGAACCAAATTCCTTAGGCACTCTGGGTGTATTGCAAAATTGGTTATCTCTGAAATTCCATCTAAATCTAAAAGTTCATTGAAAATTTCTAAAATTTAATCATTTACAGAGTCATCCAATAATAAATCAAAATTGATGTTCATTTAGGGTGAAACAAGGTGACAAATTTTTGTAAAATAAATTATTTTCAGTCTGTTTTCGATAAAATATATTAAAAAAAAAACATATTTATTGAGGAATTAACCTGCGATTTTATGGATGGTTTAAATTTTAAAATTTGAGTGAAATAAAATCCTCAAAACAAAAGAATGACTTAAAATTTTCAAAAATCCCTTACAATTATTAAAAACATCCCCTAATAAAGAAACTATGCAAGTAGCAACAATTAATTATCGAAAATCTTTAATATACTGATCCAAACAAGTTCCACTAGTCATCATAAATAAAACAATAATTAATTTAGCAATAAAACAAAAATTCTTAAAGAAGAAAAAAAAAAAGATCTTAAACGATGACAGCAATTCCCTGTATATAGAACGAGCAGTGTAATAAATGTGGTGAGTAAAGCATAGTAATGACCGGCGTAAAGTTAACGAACAGGTGAACGCAAATAGTAGAAGGGGTTCCAGAGACACAAACACACACACACACACACACACTTAATACATACACATGGTATAGGTAAAAAGGGGCATCGCGAAGGGGGACCCAACTGGCCATAGACATCCATAGTCTATCGGTCGCGAGGGGATTACTAGCGTATAGAGTAGTAGAGAGAGGTATATAATAATCCGCGTAAGTCGCCTAACTCCTGAGTCACTCAGTAAGTCGCGCACTTGCTTCGTCGTCCACTCTTTTCCTACCAATCATCATTACTCTTTTATATTGTACCACTTGCCAACCATTCCTCAAGTAAAGTTGTTCGACGCGCAATTTTCCGTATACTACCTGTTGCTCAATCCACTGCTTCCTACTAGTGTTTCCAAGTGCCCGATGTCTCTATACAGTGTTGAAAATTCGTCGGTTTCTCTATGTTAAAGTACAAGCGGTTTTACTGCTGCGGAAATCTTAACAAATAGCAAAGCGCAAAAATAAAACGAGTAAATCCGGTGTAACAATCGAGTAAGTTGTGAAAATAAAACAGTGCGTCGACCTCTCTCTATCTATCTACGGTTGTAATTTTTGGCCACGATTCACCTGCGAATGGCACTGGAAGAATTCACGGGTGCCGTTTGCTAATCCCGTGGTCTTTGAGTGCCATCCACAGCGTTGGGTCCTTCGCTCCTTCTAATGGTGACATCTAATAGGCGATAGCTTTTGATTTTGAAGCGACTTTTTAGTGGTTTTTAAAATCAGTTTTAATCGATATTGTAAGTTATTTTTACTATTATTTTATTTGTTTTCTTTTGCTCAAAAAGTTCTTTAGTTAATTAATAGGTCTATATTTTGATAAATTGTTTGGTTTTTTAGAAACTTTGGTTGCTTATTTGGTACCTAATAATTAAAACTTTTATGGAATATGACAACTTTTTCTCTCTTCGTTATCCATAATAGTTAATTTATAATTACTTTTTTTTCATCTTTTATTAAAAAGTAAATTATATTTTTGGAAATTAAACTGTTAATGGAAATCCCTGCCGTATTTCAGTATTTATCTAAAGTTTTTTCATTATTAAGCTACCTTTAAAATGCTTTTTAACTTTTGGAACTTTCAATTCCAGCAAGAAAGTAGTACTAATTAAAAATTTGTTACTTCTAAAGTTACGTTTTCTTTCGTTTAAAATTCATAGGATTAATGAAAAATTAGTTAAATCTGATCATTTATCATCATTGGTGTTCTTAAAGCGATACTAAAGTTTTTGAACTTTTGTTATTTTGTCGATTACTGGATTGCTTCTAATTGTAGAGCCACCTGATGGACAATAGACTTAAAATATTAAAATGGAAACCATCAGTTGTCCGGATTAAAAATGTGGATTTTGGAAAGTTTAAAATGTCTAATTGGGAAGCGGAATTTTTCCTCGGATCGAAGTAAAAAGCGAAAAGAAAAAACCTCCGACTAATTTTAACGATTATGGACAATTTTCCCTTCAATTAACGACCGATTAAGTAGAAAGTTTTACGTGCTTTTTTATTATTCGGTTCGTTCGGCCGGCCGCGCGCTTCTTCCTTTCCGGTATTTGCTTTTAGTGCACGAAAGAAGTGAATGTGAACTTCAGCACACGCGAACAAGCCGAGAGCTGAGCTAAGCCATCAGAAGCGGCCAGCTAGCAGGAGGAGACGAAGAAGGTATCTAACAGATATCTAGGTTCGTCGAACGTTGCTGTTGTTCTTCTTCTTGCATAACTGTACACACGTTTGATTACGACCGCAATGTGTCTTTGATTTCATCAATATACCTCGCTCTGTATAGGTACTTTACCTTTCTTGTGCGTTACCTCTTAAAAATCTTATTTTTTGTTTTTGTTTTAAATTATATTTTGCACATTAGTGCAGCTAAAATATAACGGAAAAAATCAAATTTTCTTCGGTAAGTGTCCCAAAATGGGCACTGTATGTAAAAAAGTGATGTAAAGCAGAGGAAAGCGGAGATGAAAGGAAGCGAACAGCAATATCGTATATATAGTAAATACACATGGAGTTAATTTGTTGTTTTTTCCTGTTTTTATTATTACAATATCGCTGGTAAAGCCTCGGTAATGATATAATACACGGCGTGTTCCAATAAAAAAAGCAAACATAATTAAATTTCAATGTCAACGAGGTAGGTGACTCAATTACCATTGCGGGACGCCATCTTTCAGTTGTTTGTTACACATTCTTTTTTGTTGCTGTTGCCGCTGCTTCTGCTGGTGGCAATACTGAATTGTTGTTGCCGGACGACTTGGATTTCGTAAATATTTATCGTCGCCGATGAATCGCTAAATTTAGCTCGCACGCACCATACTTAATTTCACATATATGAAACTGGTTTTAATTTACAATAACCGAGAGATACAATATCAATTTGCTAAATGCTGCCCGTTGTATTGTATACGCGAATTCAAAACTGAAAAGTTTTCGCGCGCTTTCGGTGAAAAATTTAAATATCGTTCCGATGTCCGAATATCGGAATCGGTTCGATCCTTTGTGGAGGATTTGACCGATGCTGCTGAGGTAAAAGGGGTAATTGCGTGGCGCGATCGTGCGCGGCAAGCAATAGCGCTTTCGAAAGTTTTTCTTCTTCTGATGCTGCTTCAAGACCAAGAAGAAGAAGACGAAGAAGAATTACCGATGCAGTGCATATTTGGGTCCCAGATGATGATGATGCGAACCTATCATCCTATTCGTGCATTCAGAAAAACGACCAATGGATAGATGGTGATGATGATGGTGCCGAAGAACGACGGACCATCAGAAAGAGAATATACTATAAGAAAGGATAGGAAAATAAAAAGGAAAAGACGTGAAGGACGTGAGTAAGCGCGCACAAAGCGTTTTTAGCGGAGGCCGAAGCCGCATCGGACCAGATTAGATATAGTTAGAAAAAGCAATTGTCATGGGAACCTGTTAATGGATATCCTGCAGGACGCATTGGATGCTGATTCACATAAGCCGTCAGGTGTCATTGTCCTTTGAAAATCGACGCAGGTTTTGTAATTTCTTTTTTTATTCAAATTTACTCGGAAATTATTTTGCGCAAATTGTTTTTTTTTGTTGCCTTTTATGGGGTCACTGATAAAAAAAAACTGAGTAATTGTTTAAATTACTGAAAATACGCGTAATACTTTTTTTGCGTTGAAGAGTTTATAAGTTTATTTTAGCTTTTATTTAATTTATTAAAAAATCTCATTTGAAAATTTTAAAGTTGATGTTAGAGTTCAAAAAATGAATTTTTAAAATTTTAATTGATTTCATATTTATTTTGATTTTGATTAAAAAATATTAATTAAAATAATGGTGGTAAGTTTTAGCACTTACAGTTAAATGAAAATTTCAATTAATTTAAAAACTCTTCTAATAAAAAATATCAAAATAACACTAATTAAAATATTTATTAAAATTGGAAAATTTAATTTATTTCAGTCAAAATTATTAACCAATTTTTTAAGTAATTTGATGGCTGCTCTCTCCACTGTTAAAATGTAATTTATTTTCCATAAAAAGTACATAAAACAGTGTAAATAGAACAGTTTTTCATTTGTTTTAAATAAGTTAATCTATATTTTCTATTAATATCAAAGATTTAGCAATAAATAATTTATAGTTTCTTATCTTTATGCCTTTCTTTAGAGAAAGTTAACTCGATTAAATTTTAACACTTTTGCGAATTTTTTTCAATTTTGCTGAAACCACTTTTATATTATTTAGTCTTAATTTACTTTGGTTATTTATATTGCATTAGTTATTATTATTTTTAAATTAAGAAACTTTTTATTGATATTGGTAACTTATTTAAACTTCCTAAAAATTAGTAACTAAATTTATTAGCCATTTTTTCTAAGTATCAATTGAACTATTTAGTCTTAACATAAAGTATAATAAAAAAAATTGAATCAACATAATTAAAAACAAAACTATAAATTATTAATTATTTTTGATAGCTAAGTTTTTAAATTACGCATTAAACTGACACTGTATAAGACCTGAAAATATTGCTTCACTCACATAAAAAAAGGGATTAGAAATTTAAAGTAGGTTCAATGAAAAAATAATAATTACTAAAAGAAGTCTTTGGAAAATGGTTTAGATTATTAAGTGAAAAAACCCTAAATAAACCCCCCAAAAAATTATTGTTTTAACAACGGGAAAAAAATATTAAAATATTGTTTGACTCACTGAAAAAAACGGGATTAGAAATTTAAAGTAGGTTCAAAGAAAAAATAATAATTAATAAAATAAAAGTCTTTGAAAAATGGTTTAGATTATTAAATGAAAATACTCTAAATAAACCCCCAAAAAAATTATTGTATTAATAACGGGAAAAAAAATTAAAATATTGTTTAACTCACTGAAAAAGCGGGATTAAAAATTTAAAGTAGGTCCAAAGAAAAAATAATAATTAAAAAAAAAAGAAATCTTGGGAAAATGCTTTAGATTATGAAACGAAAAAACTCTAAATAAACCTCAAAAAATTGATTGTTTTAACAAACGAAAAAAGAAGGAAACTAACAATTAAAAAAAAAACGAAAACTTAAAAACAATTATCTTTAGGACAGAAACTGGATTCAAGAAAGAACAAAAACACCCTGTATAAGTTCTGAAAAGCGCTTTGAATTAAGCAGCGACGCTGAAGAAGGACTTTGAAGAAGAAGAACTCAAGCAAGCAGGCAGGCAGGCCAGCAAGCGATCCAAGTAAGCACACGGTAATTGCAAAATAATATACGGCCGGTCGCGCATTGACAACTCGACTGTTTCGCAGGTGAATCTCCGATTTAGCGGCGTCATGCGTCATGGTGTTGGTCGTTGCTTGGTACTCGGTACTCGGTACTCGGTATCCACTTGCTGGTACCGCATCATCATGGGCGATGGTGGTAGTGGTAGTGGTAGCGATGCGGAACCGGTCATGACTTCCCGGACATGCTGACCCAAGCGGAACACATGGACATCGTTCCGCACTACTATTACCACCATATCCATACCACATCCATGCCCCATCATTGTCGCGTTCGTTACTCTTCTTCACCGTCTTCTTCTTCATCGTCTTCAACAGCAACAGCAACATCAACGACGTCGTTCATCCACCACCAACCAACATCTAGATTGATATTGCGTTTCGTTCTTCTAGCTGCTGCTGCTGCTGTTGCGGCTGCTGCTGCTGTAATAATGGTAAATCCATCTGTATTCATTACATATACGATATGAGACGGCCCATCGCGCTTTAACATCTTCTTCGGCACGTAATAACTTTCTTCTGACTTTTTGTTTTGCAAATTGATTTCAATTACTAATACTTTTTTTGTTTGCTTTTTGTTTGTTTTAGTTCCTTTTGCCACTGCATATTGTGCATTCCTCAAGGTGCTAAGCTAATTTTAGTTTTTGACGTAATCTTACTTTTAAACGGTTTATCTTTTCTTTAAGAATAATTTAAAAATTATTTTCTACGTGGAAAATGGTCGTAAATTTTTTATGGTCCATTTATGAAGCTCTAAAAAAAGTTCAGTTTTTTAATTTTTCGTTTTTTCATTTATTTGTTGATTTCATTATTTTGAATTAATATCAAATTTATAATTTTTATCACAAAATTTATTATGTTTTTTTTACTTCAATTATTATTTAGTATAAAAACTTCCTTAGGAAAACAACAGAAAATTGAATTAATGAAGTGCGCTCAACAATAGCAAACAATGTTAAAACATTATAGCAGGCAGCGTAAAAGAAGTAAAACGAAGCAGAATAAGTAAATAGTGAAAAGAATATTAATTCTGCTGGTAATTAATTTACAATTTACGTCAATTTGCATGCAAACGAAGGTTAATTATCTGGATTAGAAGGAAAACAGCCGTATTATATGGTAACAAAAGCAATGGAGAACAGGTACACTACATAATGTACGTTCGATCACATGAAAGCAAGCTGAAGGAACGAAGAAACTAGTGTTACTTGAACTCAATTGCGAGTACCTACACTTGGATGGCTGGATGGTTGGATGGATGGATGGATAGATAGAAGAAGATAGAATGGAGAAGCGAAAGAGAGCTGTTAGCTCTTGGCCAAGAGATGAAACAATGCCACTTGTTAAAAAGTACGCCGAGCAGATAGATAGTTAAATGTCGGAAACGAAACCAGTTAGACATTGCTGCCGCTGAGGTTTACGGAGGTTTTACGTGAATTATTCGTCCGTCCGTCCGTCCGTCCGAGTTCATCATGTTTGCTGGTTCGTACACTCGATTATGGGAACAAAGGCGTGACGAAATTACTAAATTACAGATAGTGCGAGCAACAACGAAAATTACGTTGCACGCTACGAGCCACGACGTAACACACACACACACACGAGGAAAAAACAATAAAGAGTTCATAAAAACGAACCAAACCGCAGTTTATCTCATGTACAGGGTGTTTTTTGCTCTAGTTTTTTTTTCTTCATTCGGTAATTTATTTGATTGCTGACTTTGTTTTTTGTTTTGTTTAATTGCAATTAGTTGCTGAAGTGAGTTTAAATTTAAGATAAATTGACTTTTTTTATGGAATTTTAACAAAGTTCAACAAACAGATTAAAGATTAATTAAGTTGTCGAACTTAGAAGATTTAAAAAAGTAAAAAAAGCGGGTGGAAAATAATTTAGAAACAATTTGTTTAGTATTTTGAAAGGTACTGAAACTTCTTTCCAGTTAGAAATATTTCTTAATCATTAGAATGACCTTAATAAATTAATAATAACTTATAATTATAACTTATAATTTACGAGTATAATAACTTATATAATTTATAAAAACTTATAATTTATAAATTATATTTTTTCTTTTACTTCTAAAGAAGTTTAATTTTAAAAACTTACTTGTCATAAATTGTTTAAGAAAGTTTAAGATAAAACCGATTGTCATTAGTGAAATTCAACAAACTTAGAATAAAATAGGCTTCGGAAAATAGTTTAAATTTAATTTATTGTTCTATTTTTTCTAAAATTCGAAATTCCTTAAAAACTTGAAAATTTTCTTTACCTTCAAGTATCTCGTCCAAAAATAGTTTAAAATTTAAGTAGTTCAAGCTTCAAAGAAGGAAGAAGATTTTTCTAAACTATGTAAATAGTTTAATTATTGGAAATAAAATAAAATATTTTTTGTTTTTAGATTATTTAGTTATTTTTCTTTTTTGTTAATTTACTGCTGAAGAATGTTTTAAGTAAAACTGATAATTATTTATTAAAAAAGTTTTCCAAACGACATAGTAATTTCTTAACAAATTCAAACAAACGGTGTAAAATAGATTAATATCAATTTGTTATTGATGCGTATTTAGAGAAGGCTTCAATTTGCTTTTTAAGTATAGTTAAAGTAGTTGCAAATTTAAACTTAAGAAAATGTTTTTCTTTCAAATTAAATGAATTAACTTGGACTTTTTGAAATGTAATAAACTTTATTTAAACTACTTTTAAATGTTTTTTTTTTTGCGAATTGTCTCAAAAATGGACAAATTAATTATTATTTTTTAATTAAATTATTCCTCTGATTGCCATTAAAATATAATTCAACTCATCATTGAAAAATTTAGTGAAAACTTGATCTTTTTTTTTTTAATTTTATATTATTAAGTTAAGATCTGAAAAGTTGTTTCAAATTTTATTTAAAAAAACTTATTAATTATTACTTTATGAGTTATAATTTTTTTTTTTTTTAAATAGTGCCTTTTTAAATTTTATTAATAGCCACACATTCAAAATGTGCAAAAAAAACCTTTTGATATACAGTAATACCATTAATACATAGTTTATTTATTCAATCACTTATAACAATATTATATTACAATAATTAAAAACCATTGACTAATAAGTATATTAAGACGCGCAACCTTATGGGAAGTTT